>JAIMZG010001286.1:0-55228 GCA_020466075.1 Colletotrichum coccodes
TTTGCATCTCGCGGTTTTCGTTATCCTTTTAGTTCAAGCCACGAGCCATCAACAATGATACAGTGTCGTGCAGCCACCAAGGAAGGTAGGATAGATACTTTGGGGTATTTACGGGATGGATAGCAAGCAGTTTGCCACAGCAGGCCGCCAGCCTTGTTCCTGATGGTGCCATTCAGAGGCTAATACGCCATTGTGACTGAGATTGGGCAAATGGTGCTCACAGTCGGCCTACTCAATACACGCTTAGGAAAGACACAGGCTTGGTTGAAAAACACCCGAACTTATAAAAATAGCCCATTGTGACGGGACGCAACCCGAGTCACGATGAAATCAATTAAACACAGACAGCTGAATTCCATGGCTACGTCTGCCTTTCGGGCCATTTCGTCCGTCTCACTGCCCGAGCATAAAAGTTAAGTGGCCGAACAACAATAAACTCAGGGTCATACACCACTGCCTCAGTCGAAGCATCTTCAAAATGATACCGAAGCACCAACTTCGCCATGGCGCTCTTAACCTCCAACAATGCAAGATTGTAGCCCACGCAGCCCCTTGTGCCCGCCGCGAACGGCGTGTAAGACATTTTGTGTCGTCCCTTGACGGCGTCGGTATCCCATCTATCGGGGTCGAATCGCGTCGGGTTGTCCCAGTGAGCAGGATTCTTGTGCAACGATGGGAAGGTAGGAATGATCACGGATCCCTTGAGGAGAAAGTAACCGCCCGGAAGAACAACATCTTGCTTCGCGTTGCGTGCCGTCTGGAAGGAAGGGTTGTGCATGCGCTGCGTCTCCTTCACGAACTTGTCCAGGAACGGCATCTCGTTCAGCTCGTCGTACGACCATGTCTTCTCGGGTGCGGCGCCGTGATCGACAAGCTCCTGGAGAAGACGCTGCTGGTTGCCGGGATATTTCACCAGGGCGTAGATGAGCCAGGCGAGCAGCGAGGACGTTGTCACGAAACCAGCGCCGATCATAATGACGCAGTTGCTTAGCATGAGGTCCTCGGGCAGTTTCTCTCCGTTCTCATCAATCGCTCTGCGGAGGTAGTCGGCTACGCTGGTTGCATGGAGTGCTGCGTCTTTCATCGGCAAGTCACCCGTGGTCTTGACCGAGTCCTCAATTCCCTTTGCAACGCCGTCCCAAAGAAGTTGTCGCACGAGCCTGAGTCTTTTTGGCGTGCCAAAGGGGAGATAACCATACCAGCTTCCTCGAAGCGAAGTCTTTTTCATAAGAGATAAGTACTCTCCTAGAAGCCTGATTGTCTCGTGGGGCTTCGTGTCAATCGAGTCGAAATGGCCCAAGTCCATGCCGAGTATTACTTTCCAAATTATTTCACCAGCCATCTTGAAAGTATAGTGGTAAACGTTGAAGGCGAGTTCTCTGTCGTCGAGCTCGTCAAAGACGTTGAATGATCTTTCGACACAGGCCAAGACAGCAGGCGTGTAATGGCGAACGGCCTTCGGTGTCAGGCTAGGCGGGATGTACTTGTGTGCCAACTTGAAAGCCGGCGCATCGCTGTCGCACGTGAAAAGCGCTTCGTTATTCCGCATGTAGAACAATGGATGCCCGGGATCCGACGTCGTCTTGGTGAAGAATTCGCCTTCTCGCAGAACCTCACGAGACACGTCTGGGTCGTTGGTGAGGTAGATGGTTGTACCCATGTTGACAGTCTTGATGACCGGACCGTAACGGTCAAAGAGGCGATCGTAGTTCCCAAGCGGATCTGGGTAGAGCTCGTAGCGGTTGCCCACATATGGCAACGGCTCTGGCCCAGACGGCTCCCGTACAACTTCGCCATTGACCCTGATTTGCACTGGAGCCTCACTTTGCTCAATATCAACAAGAGATGTGAGCACATCGCGTCGGTTGTAGAAACAGATAGCTTTGTCAAAGTCAGTCACCGGTCATCTAACATTTTGCGAAGCAGGATTTAGGAAGCTTACAGTCAGAGTCGGAAACGGAGAATACCCTAGCAACGCCGGCTTTCAGCTCTTGCATACTCCTTATACTCGGAAAACTCAGTGTCTGGCATCGTTCGAACGACCCATGACCAATAGTAAATTGTTGCTGGAACATGTCTTTTGCAACTTGGGGGTTGGGCCTCGAGGAGTGGAGTGTTGCGACTGGGAAGCTGAGACACATGTGCTAGGTCGTTGTCGTCGCGTCAGACCATACTCAAATACATTCATCTGCCATTTTTTTCCAGCGTACCACGAATTTCTCGTCAGTCGACACAGCCAACTCCGGGGTCCCCTTGCGGCATAGCGTCCAAGAAGAGAGCGCCGGAAGGTTACTGTGAAGCATCCGCACGGTCATGCTTTCGGACGATGCCATTTTTGGCCGATCCGTTCTCGATTTGTCGAAGCTTGAACCATCTTAGAATGTGGCGGCGTTCTGGTACCGCAGCATCAGCGAAGAAGGAAGTAGTTATGATTATTAGCTTGGTTGGTGTAGGAAAACCGAGTTCAGCTTGTTCACTTGGACAAGCCAAAACTTGCACAACTGAGGCCTCGCAAGACGAACAATGCAGCAGTTTAGTCAGGTCGAGTTATCGAAACATCACGATGTCGGTGACCTTTGGGTTTCGATCCGCGGGAAAGGTGAGTTGCGGGTTGCCAATTGATCAACTCAGTCTAATCAAGGTAGTATACAACTTGACGAGCTACGTGGATGATCACCCAGGCGGCATCGAAGTTTTGAAAGACGTCGCGGGCTCTGATGGTACCGAGAGCTTTGAGTACGTTGGCCACTCTAGAGACGCGTACGAGACACTCCAACAACTCCAGATAGGTGTTTTGCAAGATTATGTAAGGTTTTGGTTTGGCAGCCGCAGCTTCAAGAATTCTGACTGACGTTCTCTTCAAGACTGAAAACGTTGATTTGGAGAGTTTGGCCCGGGTCTGGGACGCTTATCGACCCAAGGTCGATGGCAAACCCGGAGTCAAGTCGACAGTGCAACAAGTTCTTGTAGTCGCTACTGTTGTTGTGACCATGGGACTGACGAGTCGCTGGCTTATGAACAAAGACGCCGCATCCGAGAAGGCTCTAGGAATTTTGTTCGCTAAGCCTCACGCAGCGAATTGGGTCTTCATTCCATCATTTTGGGCAGGGGGGCTTTTTGCAGCTGTTCTGAGCTTTAGTGGTTATCTATGCATGTACGCCAAGTTTACAAAAACGTTGGAGTATTACAAGGAGGTTTGGGAATATCCGTCGTACTTCAGCTGTAAGGTCAACAGAGCGAACATTTGATAGGAAACGAGGGACAAGATTTACATTGAAACAATTTTTCTATGACGAACTTTCGCATGACCTCATGACTCGCCCACGCCGAGGACTATGATATGGGGGGCTCGGTCATAAGCTTTAAGAGACGGACCCCATACCTTCTGTTCGGGGTATCGCCAATTGAGTAACTACCAGAGGCCTTCGAGAGGAAAAACGCCAAAGCCATGCACACGTACTTTCTTGGGTTGAGTCTTTTGGGTTACGACTCCCTCTGGGGGCGAATGATACGCAGCGGTGTGGCAGAAGCAGTCGGAACTGTCAAACAGACGGAGACATTCCCTAACGGCGACACTCTTCAAACAAGCTTCATAGGCATTCGGACCTTCGATCAGTTTCTCGTTCCGGCGGTTATATTCTATAATAACATCCTCAGCAATGGCTCGGCTTCAGACCGCATGTTGCTCGTTAGTCTGTTCACCACCATGCAGACGACGTCTCATTGCATGCTGGTTTTGGGATGGGGTGGGGGAGAGAGACCTTGGTGGAGAAACGTGTAAGATCTCAGTTTAATGGCGTGAACCACTGCTGATATCTCCTCACAGAGAGCATTTGTTTTGGGGTGTTTTTAACCAAGCCTGGGGGGCCGCAGCTGTCTATCCTCTCTATTGTTTCACTCACGTCCAGCAGTTTCTAGAGGAGAAGAACCACCCAGCTGAGGATCAAGCCCAGGCCAAAGACCCTTTTACACCCGAGGACGCCTTTGCCTTGATTCCTACTGCGATTTCGGCTGCCGTCACCCCTGCCATGCTCCTCTATCCTGCTTTCAATGCTAGCTGCACAACAAGCTTCAGGCAAAGATTGATCGCATTTTACCGCTTTACTCCGCTGGCACTTGCCGTTGCACATCCTTTTTCACTTGGATTCAGAGCAAGGTATTCACCTTGTTGCGCTGGAAACCTCGACCTGCTGATTCGAAGAAATACGCGGCAGCCTCTTTAGTCATATCAGCAATCACCGCCATGACGGGCCACGCATACGCTCTTCTCAACCCGGAGCAAGGAGGAATAAACAGTGTTTTTTGGCCAGCTGAGTATATCGATTGGACTTCGCCCACCGTCATCGCCGATGGAGCCAGAGACTTCTTGCAATGGGACGTTTTTGTCATCACTGCGACTTTGGTCCCATTTTCGGACCTCATCCTGAAGTCATCTGCACTATCTCACAGCCTACACAAGCGATCCAATTGGTTTTCTGTTTTCTCGAATTCATTCATTGGGAGACTGGCACTTCTCACTTTCGCAAGCAGCGTGTTGTCACCGGGTGCAGTCCTCGCATTTACCCTGGCGGCCAAGGTCTACTTTTAAAAAAGCCAGAACCAGATTGTAGAGAGTATCGAAGAAATCGTTTTGCTTCACAAATGGATGCAAACAATGAACGACAATAACAACGTGGTTTTCACTTCTACCGATCAGGATCTGCCTGCTTTATCCGAAAACCGTGCCATCAACTTGCTTCTGTCCGCGATCTCCACCGACAATTTAGACAACGACGACGGACTCAGCAACTCAAAAACTGAAACGTCACATTCTAAATCTCGGAATGTGCGGTTTCGAAGCTCAACCGCTTTCAGAGAGTCAACTGTTCGAATGCATTGTTAGAATGAACCTTTCCGAAGTAATGCATAAAGGCAGAACCGAGGGTTGCGACAAACATACCTCCAAAGTCATAGAATGCTTTCTCCACGTCAACGTCCTCTGCAGCGATGTCCATGATCTCTGCTGCGTAACTCTTCAGCACATCCTCAATAACTTGAGTGGCTTCTTGTTGAGTGTCCGCTTGGGCGATTCTTTCTGCGGCTGACTTTGTGGTTGCACAAGTATCCGGGTGGATGGAAGGGGCGTAGTTGACGCGGTGACTGAATTTTGGATCCTTTGTCCAAGATGCTGATGACGGACCTACAGTCATGGAACTACCCAAACCCAGGACTACCTGGGGCTCCACGGGCTGTCCGTCTGCCGTCCGGCCTGCCATAGCCGCCCGGAGTACGGTATCGAGCTCCGGTTGTGTGGTTTGGAGGCCATCCCACCGGTGCTCGTACATCTGAACATAAGCTTTCATGTCAAAGTCCCCCGTGAAATGGGCCGAATCGGTCACCAGTCCAACATCGATCGCGGTTGCAGCCAGACCCTTGCTGTTACGGAAATGAGCGAAAGCATCTTCAAACGTATTACCCGCGGCATAATTTGACTGAGCAGCGTTTCCGATTACGCAGGTAATTGAAGACAGTAAGATGAAGAAATCAACTTCTTTGGGTAATGAGTTGTGCAAGTTCATTGTGCCTTGAATCTTGGGTCGCGTCGACCTCTGCCATTGATCGTAGGTCATGTTCTCGAAAATCGCATCCTGTCATTGAATGTTAGCGACTGCGTACATGGACACTGGTTTAAATGGATTAATCGGTAATAAGGAGATGGGCGATTACCTCAAGTACCATAGCACATTGAACAACACCTTTGATGTGTCGCTTATCATCGCGAAGTTTCCAAACTGCGCGCTCAACTTGTGATGCATCAGAAACGTCGCACCTGATGGCATCGACGCTCAGTCCCCGTTGACGGAAGGAATCCAGGTCTGCCTGGTTCTTCTCCCCACCCGAGCGGGAGAGAAAAGCAACATGCCCTGCCCCGTGCTGGAACATCATCTCGGCAATCTGCAGGCCTAGAGCGCCCAAACCACCCGCCAGGATGTAGGATGCTTGAGCGTCAAGACGGAGCTCGGGTACTTTGGATGATCGAACGAGAACTTTTGCTATTTCATCAATCTGAAGGACCAAATCGCTCACGTCTTCTTTCTCGTTGATGCGTGATGCAACCGAATTGATATCGGAGGTCGATCTGAAGTGGCCAGGAGTTAGAGCTTGAATAACTTCCTTCTCAGTGCGATCACAAGCCTCCGCAAACAGACGCTTGGCTAGTGTTGGCCTTGCATTAAGAAGCCGAGATGTGTTGGCCCTGACCAAAGTAGCATTGTAATGAGATTGCGGCACAAGCATAGGTTGGGCAACACGACTCGAGCTGAGATCAACAAAGGTCCCGAACTCGCTTAAACATTCGAAGAGTTTTGACGGCAACTGGTTCTTCCCACAGTTGAGTATGGCGTCCACTCCTCGACCACGAGTTTCTCGGAGGATGACCTCCAAACAAGTCTTGGAAACACCCTCAAAGATTCGATCTCGGCCAAGTCCGTATTTTTGACGTACTTCATCCCTCTCACTGAGGTTTTTGACGATGGTAAATACTTCACCCCCAAGTAACTGGGCTTGTTGCAGAGCCGCCTGACCGAGTGACGATTCCGCTCCGTGAATGAGAATCACCTGCTTACGCTCGAACCTCGCCGCTTCTTCGAGCGCATATTGAGCAGCAAAAGATGCAGAAACCGTTGCCAGTATGTTTCCAGGGGGCAGGTCGGAAGCTAAGAGTCGTACAAGTTCCTCATGCGCAATGATTGTGGTACCGCAGGGGCCTGAAAGGAGCGCGATGACACGCTGTCCAACATGGATAGCTTTCACCGTGGCTGAGCGAGCCAAGACGACACCGCATACAGCCAATGCGTGAACGCTCTCCGGTCCGTGATTTGATGAGATTTCTGAGGCGTTCTGCAGCATCATATATTCGACTCTGATCTCGACATCTCCGTCACGAAGTATCCGGGGTGATTCTTCTTCATCGACCCAAACAAACTGCCCATCCTCTCGAGTCAGCTGCCAGTCTTTGTCGTTGTTCAGTACGCCTTGTATTGGCCTGGAAAGGCCAACCCTAAGACCAAGATTCGTGTCCATGCCACCGTCTTCAATAAACCGGGGCACAAAAATAGCACCGTTGAGCTCGGCGTATTCCATCTCAAGCCGTTGGTTCGCATCCACAATCGAAGATTTCCAAACATCCAAGATCAGATTAGCGGTGGCATCATGATTCGAATTGCTGCCTCTGCTCAAGTCTAATTGCGGCAGAATAACATGCTGGTACTCCGTCCGCAGAACTCTGAGAAGACCCTGTGACGGTGCGAACTCCAAGCCACCTTCCCAATCTTCCATGAGACCGCCTTTCGTGATCCAGAGCATATGGAATACTCCGGATACTAGACGTTTGAAATGGGAAAACTCTGCGTCGGTCCAGCTGTAGACCAAAGGTAACTCGGCTTCAAGCAGGGATATCACGTATTTCCCTCTGAGCTTTTCAACGTCTGACAACGTTGCAGACGTAGTCTTACAGCCAGAAAGCCGGAGAGCATCTCTCAATGCCTTGTTCAGATGACGAAACTCGGCTGTACTCTCGTCCCTGCAGAGAAGGATGACCTCAAAGGGCATGGTTACCGGGTCCGCCAATGCCGGTTTTCGTGCAAGATGGAGTAATCGATTACGGTTCTCGTCCGGAAAGATTGCGATTGTTTCCATACCAGCAGATATGACGTGTGATTCAATTTCTTTGGATGATTCAAGCGCGCTACCATCCCAGGCAATAACACCAAGCAGGCCTCTTGGGCGTATAGAGTGGCACAAGGTGGAGAGGGTCCAAGTGTCGGGGCGCAGGGTCGCTGGTGTCTCTATAATGAAAACCATGTCGAATACCAGCTCGGAGAATGGCATGGCTTCCTGCTTACTAGGTCGCCATCCCTTCAAGTCCATTTGGCTCTGTTTCTCAGACGAGAAAGTTTCGAGGAACGTTTTCGCGTTGTCTGTGGCTAACGCAAGAAATACCTTTCTTTCTTCTCGCTTGGCGGCGTTGTTCGAAACATCCAAGCAAGCTTGGACAAGCTCTCGCGAGGCAGCTTCTGCGCCTTCTGGGATAACTATAAGCATGCTATAATCGGGCTTTTTGTGGTACATTCTGTCTAGTAACATAGAGATAGCTGCCGGCAGTTTGCCCTCACCGAAGGGGTTGTCTTGGTCGTAATCATCCGGAACTGTGTTGAACAGAGAGGCAGGGGAACGAACGAAGTCGACGTCCTCCTTCCACCGTACCTTGGCGCAAACTTTTCTGAAAGTCTTGTCTGTTGCCGCAGATGACTCTGGAGACGAGGTGACCTGCCTGAGTGTGAAGTTTCGGACAATCAGCTTTGGGCTGCTCCAGGACTCATCCGAGATGGTCAAGTCGCCAGACATCTCGCGACCATTGTTCCGCAGTCGCTTGGCGTATCCTTTGTAGATGCAGCCACCGCCACGAGGCAAATCCGTGGATACATACATCTGCTCCAACGTGTACGGTACTGCAGCTTCGTCAAGCGGCTTGCCATCTGAAAAGGCAACGAATAGGAGATGAAAAATGGCATCCATGGTTGCTGGGTGTATGAGGTGGGGAAACTCAAAGTTGAATGGCATTGAAGACTTGGTGTCTGGGATACTGATGGATCCATAAGCATAGTGCTCACCAGGGATAGCATTTGCTTCAAAGAGGTTTCTGAAGGCCGGCCCATACTCGACGCCCACTGCTTCCAGCTCGTCGTAGAACGACTCCATTTCGATCTCCTGAGATGCCTTTTGCTGGATGTTTTCCCACTCGGAGGTGAGCATGGTCCAATCTATATCGGATGGGCCTTCCATGAAATGATAGTTGTCGCCATATTCCAGGCTGAGAGTCCCATGGCAATGTTTCACCCATGATCCTCCCGCCTGTGTGGAGTAAACTGTGAATGTCCATGTCGAAGGGCGGGAGTCATCGGGCCGCAGACTGACTTCCGTCTGTACGGCTTGCTCTCGGGACGGCACAACTAGGCCACGCTCAAAGTTCAGATCATGGAAGCTGATGCCCTTGAGGTCCTTTGTGGTGTCCCGTAATTGGTAGGCAGCTTCTATAGCCATCACGATCATACCGGCTGCAGGATAGAGCACCGTTCCAGTAATTTTGTGATCCTCGATCCACGGGTTCTCTGAGATACGGAGAAAATTGCGCCACCTGGGTTCCACATGGTTTTGCAAGTCAACTGCCACCCCCAGGAGATCGGTTCGAGGGCCCTTGGGGAATCTGTTCGATCGAGCGGCCGCAGGCTCGTGCCAATAACCTCTCGTATGATTCCAAGGGTAAGGCGGCAAGTCCGGGAGCGAGTTTGGCAACGATTCTGGGTAGATGCAGTTGACTCTGTGGAGTTTGATACTGTGGCCGGACGCCCAGAGTTGTCCGGCAAGCTGAAGGGCTGTCACCACGGCGTCCTTGCCGCGAACAATAGCTGAATAATAAGGAGTTTCCTTGGCTGATTTAACCTGGCTGGCCTTCATGATCTCCGTCACTGGGCTCTGCAGAGCTCCGTGAGGCCCAATTTCGATAAAGGCGCTCCATTGAGTACGATTGCGGCTTCGCCCAGACGCGGCTCCTGGCGTGTATTCCAGTAAATTACTCAGAGATTGCGAGAATCGAACCTGTTCACACATGTTGTTCACCCAGTATGAGGCGCCAAGGTCCCTCGCGGTAACCGTACTGCCGGTAACAGACGAGAACATGGGGGCAACCTGTTCCTCCTCGGCCAGAGGCATGAGTACACCCATGCGATCCAGATATTCTTGAGCAACTGTTGCCATATGGGGGGAGTGGTACGCCGTTTTCACGCGAAGCATCCTCGCGAACTTGCCATCTGCCGAGATGCGCTCGCACAGCCGAGCAACGGCGTCGCGGTCTCCCGAGAGCGTCACGCTTGACGGACTGTTGACGCAAGCCACGGCGACAGAACCGGGCGCTACTTGCTTGATGTACTTTGTCGCTTCCTCTTCAGACAGGCCAGCCGCGGCCATCGCCCCTTCTTGGGGGCTGATAAGGTTGGCAACCTTGGATGAGCAAACTCCGCGAAGATATGCGACCTTGACGGCATTACAGCGTGAAAGGAGGCCAGCAGCGTATGCGGCGCCTGCAATAAATTCAGTAAAGATTCTCTGTGTATACTCTAGGATGCGTCACTTACCGATTTCGCCACTTGAATGACCGACCACGGCTTTGGGCGCCACACCCCACTCTCGAAGTAGATCAACGAGAGCAATTTGTAGAACCGTACAGAGAACCTGGCTGTACTGAGGCAAGTCCACGTTCGAGGCTTCAGTCCTTGAGAGTTCATCTATCAGATCCCATGGGCAGCCGTAGTGCTCCAGGAGAACCTGCGACCGGTGGAGACTGGTGCGGAAGATGCAATTGTTGAGAAGCTCTCTCCCCATCGCCGGCCACTGAGCCCCTTGACCTGTGAAGACAAAGATTGGGTTATCATGTCTCGATACTCTTTTGAGCTTAGGAAGCCCCTTAATCAGTTGGTTCTGCAGATCCGACAACGACTCTGCCACTGCGAAGCTGCGGAAATCAAGGTGAGTCCGCCGTTCTGACAACGTGTAGGCCAAATCTGACGTGAATCGAGAACTAGAAGTTGCGACTTTGTTCAACAGGGAGTCGGCGTATTGAGCCGCCAAGCGTTCAACGCCAGTCTGGTCTCTCGTACTGAAAACGAAGAGTCGCTTGCTGTCTTCCTGTCGTGGTGATTCGGACCCCATGCTGATTCCGGACTCGGATGAATCGTCCTCAAAAGCGGTTGTAGAATGATGACCCATGAGACCGCGATTTCGAAGAAAATGGTATGCATCGTCCAAGATGACATGAGCATTGGCGCCACCGAAACCAAAAGAGTTGACACTGATGCGACGTTGTCCCTTTGAAGGCCAGACCATATTTTCCGGTGGTAATGCCAAGTTCCACTGGGTCAGCTTCAGCTTCGGGTTTAGCTTCTCGATGCCGGCGGTGGGAATCAGAACGCCCTTCTCCAAACACAATATGGACTTGAGCACGCCGGCAATACCAGAACAACCTTCTGTATGGCCTACGTTGGCCTTGATGCTGCCAATATAGAGGGGCCCTGTCTCATGCGAGCGGGCAGCACCAAGTGTTGCTCCAATTGCAGACAGCTCAATAGGATCCTTAAAGAAGTCAGCTTCATTGCCAGCCTCTGAATGTCCGTTCACTCACGCCAAGCGGAGTACCAGTTCCGTGTGCCTCAAAATACTGAGTATCGGAAAGCGAAAGACCAGCAGATTCGTACGTGGTTCTAATGAGCTCGGCCTGTGCATCGGGGCTGGGCTGCGTGATTCCTGGAGTCTTGCCGTCCGCATTGGTTCCGGTTCCACGGATGACGGCGCGAATAGTGTCACCGTCCCGCAGAGCGTCTTTGAGCCGTTTGACTACCAAGCACCCAATGCCCTCGCCTCGGCCGTAGCCATTCGCTCTGTGGTCAAAGGAGTGCGAGATACCCTCTGGGCTGAGCATGTGCATCGAAGACAGCTGATGCATGAAACTCGGATGCAAAATCAAGTTGACGCCAGCCACCAATCCCTACAATCTCTATCAGCGAAGAACCCAGATACGCAATGACCACTCATTGAGGCCTACCATATTTGTTTCACCTGATTTCAGCGATTGGCATGCCAAGTGAAGGGCATATAAGCTCGACGAACACGCAGTGTCGAGTGTCAGACTAGGGCCCCGGAGACCGAAAAACCACGAAACCCGGTTCGCTATCATGGCCTCACTGAGACCAGACGCTGCGACTTCACCAACATCATAGATGTCGTGCGTGGAAAGCTGCTCGTAGTCGTTCGTCATGCATCCGACGTAAACCCCGGTTTGAGAGTTCACCAGGCTATCCACTGGAATGCCGGCTGTAGATGGTGTTAGTGACATCGCACATCCGCAGCAGAGTTCGACTGACAAGTTTCGAATGCTTCGTAGCTAACTTCCAACAGCATCCTCTTCATTGGATCCATTCCGGCAACCTCCTTGGCCGTCATTGAGAAGAAGTGCGCATCGAAGACGGACACATCCTGCTCTAAGAAGTAGCCATGCTTGACACTAATCTTCCATTTTGATATCATTAGCGAAGTCCGTGGCCGGGCGGCCAAGAAACTACTTACAGATCCCTTCCGATCAGGATCGGGATGGTACCAGGCATCGGCATCCCATCGCGCAGACGGCACTTTTCCATGGGCACTCCGACCTTGGCTAATCATGTCCCACAGTCTGCCCAGTGATGTCGCTTCACCGGGCAAACGGCATGCTGCGCCAATAATCGCGATTGGCTCCTGTTCTCTACACAGGCTCATGGCGTCGCTGGTACTTGGTTGTTCACCTGGACTGCAGGGATGGTTTTTGGTAGCAAAAATCTACGGGACTGTCAAGGGGCAATGCAGGCAAATCAGGTATGCTCAGATTGCCATGCAAGAGAACAAAATCTTCAGAATCAAGATCACCATCGCCTCACAATGCAACAACTGGATTGCTGCAGATTACCCATCTGCGGGTGGCTCATCCCTGTCACTTGCCGCATCCAGCGTTGCATTTGTGTTCAAGTAAGGCCATCGGCCAATCTCTAATTGGTAATTGGTACACAGACTACCGAATCCGGGTTCCCGTAGGTCTAATGGGATGTTGAGGACGACTCCCATCTAGAGTTCAGGAAGTGATAGAGAGAAGTGAATTTCCTCTATAGTTTTCGGGAGTTATCTCCGTCTCTTTCACGAAGAAGAAAATCTTACCCGCAAAACTACTTCGACATTACTGCTGTCAAAATGAGAATTCTTGCATTGCATGGCGTTGGCAGTTCTGCCAAGATTCTAGAAAGCCAGCTCGTTGGCTTGATGAGGTCTGTTGATACAAGCTACGAGTTTGTATTGGTCGATGGTCCTGTACAATCGCACCGAGGGCCCGGTATGACACCTCCCTTGGCAGCACGCCCCTGGGAAATTACCCCTCGTCAAAAGCTGTACGAATGCCTGCAAAGACTGAAAACTAACGTTGAGCCGGATCTTAGGCATGAGCTCTGCGCTCAGCGGGCCATTCTATTCCCACGCAACAGGATACACGCCCGCAGATATCCAAGCAGCACACCACCAGATAGCAGCCGTTGTCGACGCACTTGGTCCGTTTGATGGCATACTGGGCTTCAGCCAAGGTGCATCACTGGCACTATCTTACATATACCACCAGCAAGTCAACGGCGAAGACCCTGACTTCAAGTTCGCGGTTCTCTTCTCGTCAGTGGTGCCGTTCTCGGCGGACTCGACATACTGCGAAGGCGAGATCGAGGAGCTCTGCGCGTATCGCCGCAGCGGAACGACAGTCAAGGATCTCGCGCCAAGGCAACAAGTCTTCAACGATTGTCTTGTCCGGACGTTCCAATCCGCCCTGAAGATTGGAGCTGTCTTGCCAGACTTCAACCAAGACTTCTTCCGGGACCCAGGGCCCGCAATTCCCCGCGTGTTGCACCCCATGTTGCTTTCAGAACGCATACACATCCCGACGGTCCATGTGTCCGGGAGACGGGACTTCCCATTCATGCACGACATGCATGAGATTGGATATCAGATGTGCGACGCGAGACTTTCCAAGAAGTTACATCACTCTGGGGGGCACCACCCGCCGAAGAAGGATTCGGAGATAAAGGCGGTGGTTAGAGCCATGGAATGGGCTGTTGACCAGTACTACAGGCAACCACCATCGCTCCTTTGATGTTTGGCATAGATAGATGAGATCATAGCAGGCATCAAATCGAGAACCTTCTACATATCTTGATTGAGCTCATTGCGAATATCTTTCATAAACGTCAGACCTAGTCCATAAGCACTGCCAACTCTGGGTAGGGGACCCTGTAGCCGCATTCCATGCGACTAACTCGGCCGAAATGCAATCAGATTAAGCAAAGATGCCCAGAGTAAATCCAATCTACAGAGGCTTTGTGTAAGATAAATCTATCAGTTTGAGCAGCGCCGGTCCAATAAAAGATATGAAGGAGGCTTGGGCGTTGGCGCGTGATCGGTGTGCAAAATCGATTCCTGCACCCAAGTATTTCTGACAAAGCCATATCCTCCGGTATATCATTGGCAAAGACTCGTGATATCTAAATCTTTTGCGAATATTCATAGACTCTTATCTTACAAATCGACCGTTTCAGTCGGAAAACTGCAATCTGGTCCTGTCCCAGTTTCTTCCATCGCTATCTTAGCATGCGTCATTCCGCTCGTTGAAGACGTCATTTCTCCCAGACTCAGTTGGGCTAAGATCCTGGTGGTGTTTCATCTCCATGCTGGTGTCCGGCTCACATCTTTGGTCTTTCTTCACATCCTCACTACTGGCTGCTGGCGGGTTCGCCTGCTTCACAGTCTTCCACTGCACCAAAGCGCTTCCAGCAATACTCGCACAGGCCAATCCCACAGCGACATACCATGAATTGGTGAGACTCTTGCTGTAGATGCGCAAGACAGAGTCGAGAGTATCCGGTGGTAGCACCCCCGGTTGCCTGATGCTGTTGGCGCCGCCATCCACGATGGCGGTGGCGTTGATGTTGGGGAGATCTTGAGCTAGTTCGGCACGAAATTCGTTGGTGAAGACATTCTGAGCCACGGAGATGAAGATGGCTCCACCGAATGTTTGCAAAAACATGACGAGAGCGGTTCCCATTGGGATCTCCTCCATTGGTAGGACTGTTTGGACGACCATGAGGGGAGTTTGCATGCTCTGACCAGAACCTAGGCCGTAGAGAACCTGGTATCCAATCCAATCCCGGGTCGGAACGTCTGGTTTCCAGGTTGTCAAAAGGCCCGCGCCCACCGACATCAAAAGCGTGGATGCGATCATGAAAGGGTTGTAGTATCCGAGCTGGGTAATGCCTACCCCGCTCAAGATTGATGACAAGGCCGTGGAAAGAATCAGGGCCAGATTCATCAAGCCCGAGTCAACGGCAGACACCCCCTTGATTGCTTGGAACCAGATGGGGATATACTGTCTGAGCGTGAAGTCTGCTCCGGCCGTGCATATTGAAAACCAACAAGCTGCGGCCACACTTCTCTGCGAGATGACCTTGATCGGCAGGGTCGCATTCTCTCCATTTTTCTTCTGTACGAGAACAAAGCCAATGGAGAGAACGCCGAAGATAACGAAGAGAACAATGACTCTCGGGTTGCTCCATGGATAGGTCGTGCCTCCCCATTGTAGCGCAAGAAGCAAGCAGATCACTGCTGGCATCAGTGCAAGGGTTCCGACGGGGTCGACTTGCATCACCTTCTCCAGCAGCGACTTGGCTTCTTTGCTGTCAGGTCGAGCGGGCGGCTGGAAAAGGAAAACCATGATTGCGAATGCAACGCCTCCAATGGGTAGATTGATATAGAACTGCTTTTTGTCAACAAGTGATTCAGAATTGTGCCTGCATAAAGTGTTGGCTTACACACCAACGCCAAGTCACCTTGTCCGTGAAGACTCCTCCTAATAGAGGTCCGACGACTGAGGAAATGGCGTAGACAGCACCTACGAGCCCAGTGTACGCAGGTCTCTTGGGCAAAGGAATAATCACCGCGATGATAGTGAACGTTCCAGCGAGAATCCCTGCGCACCCGACACCAGCGATGGCTCGCCCTAGGATAAGAACGGCGGACTCAGGGGCTGCACCACATACGGCCGATCCGATTTCGAAAATCAGAATGGAAATGAGATAGGTAAGTTTAATGGAAAAAAGAGAGTACAATTTGCCGAAGGTAAGCTGAAAGGTGCAAGTGGTGAGGAGGTAAGCACTGCCATACCAGCCAATGTCGTTAATCGAGCGGAACTCATCTGTAATACGCGGTATAGCGGTTGAGATGATGATGCTGTCCTGTCGCGAGCTGGGTTTAGAAACCGAGGATGGGATTGTGATGGTGGTAAATGACATACCAAGCCAACTAGAAAGAGTGTGAGGCATAAGCCTAGTGTGATTGCAAGCAACTTGAGGCCGGTCGGTCTATCAGTAGTTGGGTCGGTAGCTGAGCTCTCGGAAACCGGGTGTTCAGCCGCTGTCAGCTCGTTGGATTTCAAGCTAGATTTTCGACTTGTCATTTTCGCCCATTTGGACATGTTTGTTGTAGATGGCATGTTGGGAGGGCGGCTCTGTGGTGTTGGCTAAATCTCTCGCTGGATTCGGTGAGAACACTGCTTCGAGTATGATTATGTGCTTAATCAGTGGTAAAATGTTTTGATACAAAAACGACAAGAATGTCTAGAACGTATTCAGCGAGAGGCTCAATTCTTTCATCTACTCTGGACTGATCTGCATCGCTCTCTATCAGGCACTAAGGGAAACAAGCATGAATTATCCATGCTGCCTAGATACGCGCAGTATACAAATTACAACAATTTCCAAGCATTCTATCACTTCAAGCTGCAGCCAATGATGGTTACAGTTGTGTGTCACTTCTAACTCTCTTCATTTAAGGTTAAGCTCCCGTTATAGTCATGAGTCGTGATGTGCCAGCGAGGGTATCCAGTCAACAGCCCCCGACCCTGGCTAACTTTGCCGAGATATTCGCCGCATTGAGCTCCAGGCTGTGAGTTGTACTTGCCGCCATGCAAAACCCTGCTGTTCCATCCCACATAGGCAGCTGCCGAAGCTTCGCGGCTCTGCTGCATGAGGAAACATGGAATGTGTAAAACTGAAAACACAACTCTAGCTTTTTATGCACATACAACTGGATAAAACAGTAACTATTCCAACACAAAATATTTACTCGGAAGTTGCAAATTGGGCCGCCCCGGTTGGCATGGAGAATTAAGCCACCCGGAGCTTTTGCTTTTCTTTGTCGACAAGACATGTCTCAATGAGGTCTCGTATCAATAGAATCAATTTGCTGCAGAGCCCCCTGACATTCTGGGAAGTTGATAGCGTCATGATCTGTAGGCAGATTTGGATACCCACCCTCATCAGCTGCTCAAATTCATTTCACCAACCACCAAAACTAGCTACACATTGTGGCCCGTGTGTGAGAAACTACCGTGAACAGCAATCAATCGTAGAGGCTCACAATGGCACCGTACATGAGTCATGGAAGCTCTTCCTCTGAGCTCAACTCCCCCGTGGAGGGCATGCACTCGCCCAGAGGAGGGCCGCCGGAGCCCGTCGCCGTGATTGGAATGAGCTGCAAGTTCTCGGGGGATGCGACGACTCCGGAAAAATTGTGGCAGCTTGTTGTTGACGGTAAAGACGGCTGGTCTCCGATACCAAAATCAAGATTCAATGTAAATGGGTTCTATGACGAGAATCATGCCAAGATTGGAATGGTAATATAGCACTCGACGTCCGTAATTTGTTTTGGCGACCGAAGCTGACGGACCCGACGGTAGTCCAACGTTGTTGGCGGGCATTTCCTTAACGAGGATGTATCTAGATTCGACGCATCCTTCTTCAATTTCACGGCAGAAATCGCGAATGTGAGTTGGGGCCCGATACTTGTTTGCACCACGTGGAGTGACTGACAGTCGTGGGAACAGGCGATGGATCCTCAAATTCGGATGCTCCTCGAGTCCGTCTTCGAAACCTCAGAAAATGGTAGGATTATTTCCCGTCGCCGATAGCCAACTGAGACTGATTAAGTTGTATCCAGCCGGCATACCTCTCCAGAAGTTGGCCGGAAGCGATACTTCGGTGTTCATGGGCTCCTTTTCCAGGGACTACCACGACAGCCTGTTGCGGGACCCGGACACCCTGCCAAGAACCACCCTTACTGGTAACGGAGTCGCGATGATGTCTAACCGGATCTCTCACTTCTTCGATCTTCATGGCCCGAGCTTGACGACAGATACCGGGTGCTCCGCAAGTCTGGCTGCCCTCCACCTGGCTGTGAACAGCATTCGAAGTGGCGAGTCACGGATGGCCATCGTGGGCGCATCGAACCTGCTATTGAATCCTGACCCATTCATAATTATGTCAGGTCTGGGGTCAGTTCCTTGGTACAAACAAAATTGTCGAGATACTGATGATAAACAGTGTTCTCGGTGCGGATGGCCGATGCTTCGCCTGGGATAGTCGAGCGAATGGTTACGGCCGTGGGGAAGGCATTGCGACGCTTTTGCTGAAGCCACTTCGAGATGCAGTAGCAGACGGCGATCCCATTCATGCCGTTATTCGAGAGACTGCCATCAACCAAGATGGCAAAACCCCAACAATTACCTCGCCATCCGCGGACGCCCAGGAGGAGTTGATCCGGGCCTGCTACCGCAGAGCCGGACTGGATCCTTCAAAACCTCCTACGTAGAAGCCCACATGACCGGGACTCCGACAGGAGACCCTATCGAAGCCAACGCAATCAGTCGCGTCTTCGGCAAAGGCCGAACCGCGAACAACCCAGTACTAGTAGGGTCCATCAAAACCAATCTCGGACATTTGGAGGCGTCCAGTGGAATAGCGGGGGTCATCAAAGCCATCATGCTGTTGAAGAACGGAGTCATCCCACCGAGTCTGAACTACGAACAAGCCAACCCAAACATCGACATGGACGTGCTCGGCGTAAAGGTTCCGACCGCGATACAAGAGTGGCCTAAAGGCATGCCGCGGCGAGTTTCGGTCAACAACTACGGTTACGGCGGAACCAACGGCCATGTAATCATTGACGGAGCAGCTGAGCATCTCGATGACTATTTTACAGTCGCTGAGCAATCAAAAGAGCCTCGACTTATCGTCCTGAGCAGCAAAGATGCGAACGTTACCAATCAAATGGTTGCCAACCTGAGAGATTATATTGAAGCTCGAAAATCATCCGATAAAAAGCTCAGCTTCAACGATCTTGCCTACACTCTTCATGCCCGACGCTCGCACTTTCCGTGGAGAGTTGCCATATCGAGTCTTGGCTGTCAAAAAGACTTGATTGAGTCCCTCGGCGACCCCATCAAGAAAGCTGTAATTTTGGCCAAAGAGCCTCCTCGCATAGGTTTTGTGTTCAACGGACAAGGCGCTCAGTGGCATGCCATGGGACGAGAACTCATTCATGCCTATCCCGTCTTCCGGAAGGTCGCTCTCCATGCCGATGTTATTTTGGCGGACTACGGGGCGGATTGGTCCTTGACAGAGGAGCTCCAACGTGATGAAAAGTCGACTCGTGTCAATGAGCCCCGACTCAGTCAACCGGTTTGCGTTGCTCTCCAGATATGCTTGGTTGACCTTCTCAAGTCTTGGGGAATTCAACCAAGCGCAGTCACAAGCCACTCAAGTGGCGAAATCGCAGCAGCATACGCAGCAGGTTCCCTAACGTTTGAAGAAGCTTTGGGTGTCGCCTATTTCAGAGGCGTCTTAACAGAGAAGTACCACGGTGCTTCTACCGGCCCAGGAGGCATGATGGCAGTAGGCCTCGGCGCTGAAGATGCTTGGTCCTATCTGGCCAACCATGGCGTCGGAAAAGAGGCTGTGACCGTGGCTTGCGTCAACAGTCCTTCCAGCGTCACACTGTCGGGCGATCTCGACGTTATTGAGCGCCTTGAGAAGGAATTCTCGCAGGATCAAATCTTTGCACGAAAGCTCAAGGTCAAGTCGGCGTATCACTCCCACCACATGCTACCGATGGCCGAAGAATACTTGGCAGCGCTGCAAAACATTATTCAGCCGAAGCTGAAGTGGCAGAAAATCGTCTATTCTTCGCCCGTCACCGGTGACCTCATTGATAGCCCCGAAAGGTTCGGGCCGCAGCACTGGGTTAATAATCTGCTGTGGCCGGTACAGTTCTCGCAGTCTTTCGAGAACATGTGCGTTTCTAAGGTCGATGGTCAGCCAAATGTCGACTACGTCCTGGAAATTGGCCCGCACTCGGCCCTGGCAGGCCCGATCAGGCAGATTTGCAAAGCATTCAAATTGAAGAATTTCAACTTGCCCTACGCCTCTGCTTTGGTCAGAGGTCAGAATGCTGTAGTCACGATGCAAACCGCCGCAGGAGCACTGTGGTGCAAAGGTTACCCAGTTGATCTAGCAGCCGTCAACTACATGCAAGCTCCAGCAAAATGTCACGTAATCGCAGACCTCCCCTCTTACCCTTGGAACCATTCCAACCGCTTCTGGCAAGAGTCACGTTTGAACGTTGCCCACCGGCACCGGAAGCACGTGCGCCATCAGCTCATCGGTTCCGTGTTGCCCGGGCCTGCATCCGCAAGTCCATGTTGGAGACATTTTCTCAAAGCGGCAGATTTACCATGGCTCCGAGATCATCTCGTTCAGTCTGACATCGTATATCCCGGCGCGGGAGCTATCACCATGGCAATTGAGGCCCTGCGTCAGTTCTCCGAGGCACCTCAAGAATCCATTGATGGCTACTGTCTGAGAGATGTTCAAATCAGCAATGCCTTGGTAATTCCAGAGTCAGAGGAAGGAGTCGAGGTTCAGCTTTCCCTCCATCCATGCGACAAGAAGAATCTAGAGCCAGGCTGGTATGAGTTTTCCATGAAATCGCCCAGCTCTGATAACGAATCTTGGACTGAACATGTTCGCGGCTATATCTCTCAGAAGCAGAATATGAACATTGCCATCTCCCTAGTGCAGTCCGTCCATGGCGAGAAGATGAGTCTCGAGGACGGTTACTCTCAAAATACTGACGTTGAAGAGCTTTTTGTCCGCCTGAGAAGGATGGGACTTCAGCATGGTCCGGCGTTCCAGAATATTCTGGGCATTCAGACCAAGGACTCGAACTCCAAGTTCCAGTTCAAGGTGGCAGACGTGAAGTCTGCCAGTAGTTACTTGCTCCATCCCACGACGCTGGACTCAGTGTTCCAGGGAGCCTATGCAGCCTTGCAACCTGAAGCTTACCATAGCTCAATGGTAATGCCACGGGCCATCGAGGAGATCTACGTATCACAGTCAATTTCCTCGTCGCCCGGAACACATTTTGAGTCACTTGCCACGGTCAATTACCTTGGAAGGTCCGGCTTTCATTCTTCGATAGTTACGCATAGCCCCTCAGCCCCAGACTTGAAGATTTTGGAAGTCAAGGGTCTGTTCTGCCAGGCTATTGGTGGTGCCATTCAAAAAGAAGACGGACAAGAGGCGCCCAGGCTTCTATTCAAGATGCATTGGCACCCTGACATGTCTCTCATGCCGGTACCAACCCTGAAAGAGCCTCTCAAATACGATGTTGACGCGACGGAATTGTCCGTCAACAAGAAACTGGTACGTGCAGCCTGGCACTTCATCCAAGATGCCATCCAGGACTTGAGCACAGACGAGGAAGCCCTCGACAGCATGGAATGGTATCACAAATCACTCTACAACTGGATGCAATGCAATTACGAGGCTGGACTTGTCGGAACTCTCGCTCGCGGAAGTATATCATGGGCCAAGGCAAGCAAAGGCATGAAGCACATGCTATTCGATGAGGTTGCTTCGCAGAGCGTCAATGGGCGTCTTTTGTGCCGCATCGGCAGGAATCTCTCCAAGATTCTCAGAAAGCAAGCTTCACCGCTGGAAGTCATGATGGAGGGCAATTTGCTCTACGAGTTTTACGAGAAGGCTCTAAGGTGCAATCGTTCCTACGACCAGGTACAGAAGCTAGTGCACCTATACTCGATGAAGAATCCTCGCGCCAAAGTTCTCGAGATTGGAGGCGGCACCGGTGGATGCACCGGCTCAGTTCTCAAAGGCCTATCTGAAGGCACACCCGACGGCCGATATCGCTTTTCATCATACACCTTCACCGATGTTTCAACCGGCTTCTTCGAAGCGGCATCAAAGAAGTTTGGCAGCTACGGCGACATGGTCAGCTTCAAGAAGCTTGATATTGAGGTTGATCCAGTAGAGCAGTCTTTTGATGCTGGCTCTTATGACCTTATCGTCGCCTGTCAAGTGCTACACGCCACAAAGAACATGGAGAAGACGATGAAAAACGTTCGCAAGCTGCTGAGAAATGGCGGAAAATTGATTCTCGTCGAGACTACGAAAGACACTCTGGATGTCCAACTTGTATTTGGAACCCTGCCTGGATGGTGGTTAGCAGAAGAGCCTGAACGCAAAGGCGGCCCGAACCTAACCCTAGATCACTGGGGTCGAGTTCTCAAGGACAGCAGTTTCAGCGGCATAGACCTGGAGGTTCGAGACATGGAGGATGATGCGAATTACTCTTTCACTGTCATCACATCTACTGCTACAGCTCCCACTTCCTTCCCTGCCGAGGTTTTCGTTCTCTATCCAACCGAGAAGATGTCCAAGGATTGGATGAATGGCCTCGGGACCGCCGTGCAGGCCAAGACTGGTGCTGTTACAACCGTTGCAGACTGGACGTCCATCGATGCCACTGATAAAGTGTGCATTATGCTCGTTGAGATGGTCGGCCCCTTATTGAGTCGACTGGATCGAGAGGAATTCACCCGCATTCAAAGGCTGCTGACTACCGCTCGAGGAGTATTGTGGGTGACGCGAGCCAGTCTCATCGACGGGGCTGAGCCCGATATGGCGTTACACTCCGGCCTCCTGCGGACGTTACGGATGGAAGACGCCGGAAGACGATATGTCTCCCTCAGTCTCGAGAGTTCAGAATCATGTTGGTCTGCGAAAAATGCAGACCTGATCGCGAGCGCTTTCAGAGCTTCATTCGACTTCACGTTCAGTTCCCAACAAATCGACTGCGAATACGCTGTTCGGGACTCACTTCTCCACGTGTCCCGCATATACAACGATGACGTGGAAAACAAAGCTTTGGCGCCCAACGCTCTCGAGTCTGAGCTCAAGCTCAGAGAGTTCGATTCCCGTGATCCCGCCGTAAATCTGCAGATGGAGGTTGGGGCTCCCGGGCTTCTTGACTCGTTACGCTTCAAGGAGGTCGAACGTAATGTTACTTCGCTGGACGCCGACCAGATTGAGATTGAGCCTCGTGCTTATGGTCTTAATTTCAGAGACGTTCTTGTTGCACTGGGTCAGCTGGATGAGACCATCATGGGCTATGAGTGCAGTGGTGTAGTCACCCGTCTCGGCTCAGAAGCAAAGCAGAATAGCGGATTGAAGATCGGCGACCGAGTTTGTGCTATTCTCCGCGGCCATTGGGCGACGCGAGTGCTCATCAACTGGCCATGTGCTGTCCGTATTCCCGACAACCTCACGTTTGAGGACGGCGCTACGATCCCCATGGTGTTCGCCACGGCATATCATGGGCTCTACGACATCGGTAGACTTTCCAAAGGCGAAACCGTCCTCATACATGCAGCAACTGGTGGGGTCGGACAAGCTGCGGTGATGCTCGCTCAGCAACGGGGCGCCGAAATCTTTGTTACCGTCGGAACCGAGACTAAACGCGATTTCGTTATGAAGGAATTCGGTATCTCCAAAAACCGTATATTTTCCAGCAGAGACACCTCGTTTGGTCCTGCCCTAATGGCAGCTACGAACGGCAAAGGAGTTGATGTGGTACTCAACTCGCTTGCCGGCCCTTTGCTGAAGGAGACATGGAACTGCATGGCAAGATTCGGTCGCTTTGTAGAGATTGGAAAGCGGGACATGGAAGCTGCAAAGAACTTGGACATGAGCCCTCTTAGACGTGCCGTATCTTTCGCCGCGGTTGACTTGTTCCAACTGGGCAAGTACAAGGGCCATGCCGTTCAAGATGTTCTTCGCAGCGTCATGGAAATGTTTGGAAGAAGAGAACTTCGTGTTGTCGCACCGATGACGATTTTCCCTATTTCCGAGATCGACAAAGCATTCAGGCTGATGCAGAGCGGCAAGCACCTCGGCAAGATCATTGTCAAGCCGGAGAAGACGGATTTGGTCAAGGTAAGACATCTCTAAGTCGATATACCTAACTTCTTACTGATCGAAGATAAAGGTCGTTCCTCGACCGAAACCAGCGCGCTTGTCATCCGAAGCGTCATACCTTATCGCTGGTGGCATGGGTGGTATCGGCCAGTCAATCGCACGATGGATGGCGCGAAGCCTCGGTTGCAAAAACCTCATCATTCTTTCCCGGAATGCGAAAAACCATCCTGACTGCGCGTCTCTGATGGCAGACCTCGAGTTAGCGGGGTGCAAAGCCATGGTAGAGAATTGCGATGTCTCGATAGAGGCAGACTTGCGTCGCGTTGTTGCTGATGCCGGACGAAGATTTCCGCCTGTGAGAGGTGTCATACAGGCTGCCATGACATTGAACGTAGGTTCTCGCTTCATGTATTTTTCAGAGGGCCGAATAACTCAAAACCTGGCAGGACTCCATTTTCCCGAATATGACGTACGAGCAATGGCTTGCGGCAACGGGCCCCAAGATTTCAGCCACGTGGAACATCCACAACAACCTTCAAGATCTCGACTTTTTCATCTTGCTTTCGTCCTTAACAGGCCTTGGCGGTAACACAAGTCAAGCAAATTACTCCGCGGGTGGAACGTTCCAGGACGCCTTTGCCAAATACCGCGCTTCCCAAGGCCTTCCGGGAGTGTCTATCGACTTGGCCAGTATTCAAGAAGTTGGCTTCGTTGCCAACACGGAGGGTGTCGCCGAGCGTTTGACCAAGACTGGCCTTGCCGACATTGATGAAGCCACTTTGCTCAAGATTGTTGAGACGGCTATCCGGACTCCTCGCCGATCTGTCGATCTCAGTCAGCTAATCACGGGAATTTTAGAGTTTGATGAGTCCTCCACGGTTGCATGGGTCAACGACCAGCGCTTTTCGTCCGTCCAAGTCAATCACAAAGGCCGAGGCGGCTCCCGTGGCCAGGCGAATCAGCAAGCCAGTGCGGCGGTGCGGCTGTCTGACTCGTTGCAGTCCACGACAAGTGGCATTGGCGCGGTAGCGCTCATCCTCGATGCCATCATCTCGAAGCTTGCCGAGATGTTTGGGTTGGATGCGGCTGAGATTGACGACAAACATCCTGTCTCCAAGTACGGTGTTGACTCGCTCATTGCCGTGGAGCTACGTAACTGGCTCGTTTCCAGCGCAGGGGCCGAAACGACGAGCATATTTGACGTTCTGCACAGTCCAAGCTTAAGCGTTTTGGCAGAAAAGATTGGGGAGAAGAGTCGCTACGTCTCTGCTTTAGTAAAGACTGCGTAGACTTCCGTAAACTAGTACCCAGTACCTTAGACCTGCAACGGATGCGGCGTTTCCCTTTCTGTCATCGGTTCACAACCATGCGCTTCGATAAACATGGCGAGGGTACTCCAAGTTTGATGTGCACTTTGTCCAAAGCACTCATAGACGGACCGTTCCCGTGCGCGTTCAAGACTGATGTTTCCCGGGATTGTGCCAACTGGTTGTGTCACAGTCGCCGGCCTAGGGGCCATTGCATAACAACAACAAGACCATGGAACTTTTCATTTATCTGAGTTCTACACCTTCAGTTGCATGCTTCATGCAACGCCATCGCAATGAGGCAATCGAGTTCTGAAGGATACAGTGAATATGGTGGAAAGGTAACTAGCGTTCAACTTCTCGTAAGCCCGGAATCAATCGAAGGATATTGTTTGAAACTGTTAGCAGTGTCGCCGAGGACGCGTCGCCAGTTGTAATTCTTTGGGCAGGGCTTTGGCACGAAACATCCATCTGAGGCCCTCCAGGAGGACGTATTCCCGCATAGTCCGGTATTTCATAACCGGAGGATGTCGGTAACACAGCTATACATTACAACGCATGCAAGAAAACTGATAGGGTCTGTCAAAAATCATTCGGCTTTGCTTGAAGACGGAACATGTCCATAATCCATAAGAGACTACTCGATCAGCCAGGGCCTCGTTGTTTACTGGGACCTAGCCTGAAATGTGGCCAAGGTTGGCTAAGCCTGTGATGCCCAAAAGAGCAGGCAGCCCTCAATACGTCAACTGCCTTGATTTGGCCTTTTATATAGTAACACTTATCAATATTTTTCTCTTACATTCCCTACCACCAGTAGCATCGTTGGTTGCACTACGTCTCAGCCCTGAACCCAGTAATCATCCGTTTCATTCTCTGGGTCTGGAGTGATTTTATTTTGGTCACCACATCGCCTTACCGATTGGTTGTCACCAGTCAAACGCCCGCGCTAGGTAGTAAGATCGCTTGAAATGAATTGCGAAATAGGCCGAAGCGCAGCCATCTGGGATACATTCACTTGCATAACTTTACATCTAACCTAGTCAATTTGACATGGATCTAGATAAGAATCTACACTAGTAATGCTGCAGTTCCGCTATTGCTTGTTGGGGCCCTATTACTAGGTGTCGCATTGCATCAGCAATACTCTCATGCATTGAATCTTTCTCTCCGCACCCAACAGTGGCGCTAAATGTGCCTTTCTTGTCCCAACCCTCGCTTTAATCTTGCCAATCAGCTGACAAAACTCTGTTAGCTGCCCAGATACTAGACAGCGGAGTACTTGACTCTGTTCCGATGGGCTATCGATCTTGTATGACTGGAACCAGATAACTGTGCCTCCGGCAAGCCGAGACTTTGTCGACTGTGCCTGCTGAACAACGGCTAGGTAGCAACGGACAGTCTTCTCGCAAATGTTGCTCAGATACTGCGCAGCCATAGCGAGGAGCATCATGCTTTCCGACCGCGACTTGCACAAAGTGCAGCTGAGAATGGAGTCACAGCCCTTGATTGCCTCTCGGCAGCAGTTGAGTAGCCCATCCATGGTTGGCTCCTCCGTGTTGGCACCTTCATTCCCAAGCTGCTCAAGCAAATGCGCTGCAAGCCTCAAGCAACGACACTCGCTCTTTTTCTTGTATGTTGTGTCATCAGCCTCCAGCAGGGCGCTCAGAGGACTTGTAGCCGGCGCCGACATCTTGTAAGCCACCGGCGTTGACCTGCGGCTCAATCCTATCTTTTGGGATGTTGATTGATCTCCTTGTGGGACTATTGGGTTTGTCGAGAAGTTTTCGTCAAGCAACATGTCCAAGCTCGGTGACGACAAGCTAGGAGTTGACGATGAATCATCGACAACCTCATTGCCGTCTATAAGTAAGTTTTATGTTAGCTGATGGATCAACAAAGAAATGTGCTAGTTCAGACTAACCAGTCATATCGAAGTCAAGTTGTGTTTCTTGGGAACTAACTCCGTCATCGCCGCTGTCCTCGGCTGGGTCAAAGTAGGACATATCTTTGCCAAGCTCTTGCCAAGGTCCAGCAAAGTCCCCGGTCTTCAAGGTCGTCATCTCGATCGTTCTGTTCGGCGATAACAGGCTACACGAAGCCAACCATTGGTCAATCTGATCTTGTTCCTGTTTCGCAAGTTGCGCGTTACGGTCATTGCCGCTTGATTCATTCTGGTCCGACGTCAAGTCCAGGCCGGGGCTCAGGAGGCCAATTTGCTCCTGCAGTAGGCTCATGTGGAGTGTTCGCTCGGAATCCTCATTTCTTTCACTAACCATCAAAGAGGGGTCTAGCTTGAAGCTTTTGGAAAATGTTGGGGATTGTGAAGCCATTGTGTTGTCGAGCGATGTCTGTCGCAATTTAACTATGTCCTTAGTTGAAGAGGCCGACGTTTTCCGTTTTCGGATCATGCTTTTGTTTGTTGGATACTTGCAAGTATTCGAGCTGGACTTGCATCTGTCGCAGCCATCTGGGTCACCGTTGCACCGAAGCTGCGCCATTTCCCCTCCAGTCATTCTATGATCAAATCGTGGGCGGGGAGAGGAAAGTAACGTACCTTCCTTGCCCTGCAGAATTCACATGCGGTGTGTGGCTTTCCGCGTCGGTTGCGGTTAATCACCACCTCTGGATTATTCTCGATAAAGGTTGGCTCTTTGTGCTGAAAATCGTACATCAGGGTGCCAAACATCTTGCAGACTTGACGAACCGACGAGTAGTTCAACTAACGAACGGTCTATCGATTGGGAGACTGTAGTAAGCCTAGTCGATGGATTGTATCAGGATGATGGTAGACATTCATGGTCACATGCTCGTTGTTGATATACAGCACTCAACTAACTGTCGTTGAACGGGTTTAAAACCTCATTTACTAGGAAATTGGGTGCCGCAGGGCTAAGTAGCGACCTTCTCGAACAATCAAGAGGTTCGCAAAAGTCATGTTGCAACGATCGAGGATGCAGATTCTAAAGTCTGAGAAAACTCTAGCGAACAACCTTTATCGGAGATAAGACAGGGTTTCCAGGGGCCACATCATCTCAGGATATGCTGTAGTCAATTAACATGTAGGTAGCACAACGTTAATGAGGGGTAGCATTGCAAGAAACTCCGGGCTTGCAGTGAGATTTCGGCGGCTTTTACAACAAATAAAGTTCGTAGTATGGCTTCGGCCAATGGCATGAATCCAGAGGGGACTCGGGGTAACAAGGTTGTTCTGTTCCTGCCGACTACCGACCGGGGCTTGATTGAATAAGTGTCTCCTGGTATAGGAACCTCGATCGGCTCCCTGCCGGGATATTGCAAGCTTACAGGCGAAACAAGTGAGTGCTGAGGTGGGATGTTGTGGCATGAATAAAGTGCTTGCCACGGTGCAGCAGATGCGTACCGACTGCTGCGCGTGTGCTTGCCACCTTATTGCCCGCCCGTCTTCGCACAGATGACTAGTCAAATCATGCCAAAATAGGCAGTTGATCTCCTTTCCATGAAGTCGACGGAAGTTTTCGCCAAGCTTGAACCCAGATGCGGTGAGTTCTTGGGGCCGAGCGCTTGGTATGATGTAAGCTTCGGGGTGACATGCATGCTGTCTGGGATTACCACACGCCATGAGGCCTGGCTGAGCCCATCTTGACCGTGGCACAGGGTGCTCCTTTTCTCGAGTGTTGCTTTCCAAAGCGATTCATACTTTGTTTTCTTGAGTCTGACTCCATCATGACCGAGAATGAACGTCCTCTTGTCGCTGACAGCTAGGAAATGGGGTATAAGACGCAGATGATATTGAAACTTCCAGCCAAAACAGGAAACGAGAATTCTCAGCTTTGGATGAAAATAGTTTTGCAAGCCGACTTGCTCTGATCATGTGTTCTTTTTCAGCTTCAAGTCGAAGCCATGGCCGGATAAAATCCGAATAGATCACAGGATACGGTTTCATCTATTCAGTCTACAATGTGCCTGAAGTGCAGTTCGTGCAGTTGCGGAAGCTTACTGAACAAACTCAACTACAGGTCCGCGGAACCTTGTAACAGGCAGACGGTTAAAGGCTCAGTAAACCGAACGCTTCGTGAACCTCGGGGGCTGTCTTGACAATCGTGGAAGCAATCTCGATCAGTTTCGGCTCGTCTCCCGCGCGGCAATAGTCTGCTCAACCTACATCGCAATCTAGAGGAGAGTTATGCCAATCACGTGGGATTTCAAACAACTTAAACCTTCAGGGTACCAGGGGACACGATCCCGCAGGAATTTGCGAACAGAGTGCTGACCTGCTGGAGATGCGAAGAGCCAGTCCATGTCGTTTCAGCGCGCATGGCTTAGCCGCTGCGGGGCGAATGCGAGACAGGAATCCGGCCCGAAATGCTCTGGGCCGGAATGCATAACGGCTTCGACCCGAACTGAGGTAGCGAGAAACTTTCGGCGTCGCCCAAAAGAGAACATCCGGATGAAATGAGTAACAGATCCCGTATTGTGACAGTCGTCCGTCGGTGCTGTTCGGACGTCGTTTATCGCCGCGTTACATGGGAATATCGGATTCCAGGTAAACCACATGAATTCTTTTTGAAGGCTCCAGCTAAAGCCCCCTTTCGCACTTGCTTGAATCGTTAGTATGGCGCAAGAGTGACCTCCATAGACCTACTTAGGATTGCCAGCAATTATCGCCACAAGGTGTGCTACTGTTGACCTATCGTTTGGGTCTTCACACGGAAAAATGGATTCGAAAATTAGTTCTTTCCACGGTGACAGGCTCGGAGCCATCACCATGCCTTGGGTTGTTAGACCTGTCTCTGGCTGGTTATCATGGAGCGGCGTCTTCACATACAGCATTTTGCTGGTACGTGAAAGTTAGAACTGGTCTCGATAGAGATAGACAAACTAACATGGCCTCCAGATTGTTGTTTCTCCTATTCTATTAGCCTCCTACAACTATTACTTGCACCCCGTAGCACATGTCAAGGGCCCCTTCATTGCAGCTATATCGCCTGTACGTTTCAAGCGGAAATCGCTTTGCGTTGGACTTGACTTACATCGCATCCAGATCTGGCTCATTCGGTCCGTGTCGGGACATCGACTCAACAACGACATCGAGAGAATGCATGCAAAATATGGTAACGTTACGAGCGAAACAATCTTGATAGTTGATATCGAGCGATGTTTTGACTTACTATGACAAGGGCCTGTTGTTCGAATCGGCCCTAACGAACTGTCTTTCGCGACAGAGGATGCCCTCAAGACGATTCATAACCCTGGGCCAAACATCGGCCACTTCACCAAACAAGGCACAATCGAGTCGCTCCTTGCCAAACTCATTTGGCTGCGCCGAACCTGCTCACGACGACCGACAGAACTGCACATAAACGACTGCGAACGGCGTTGCAGCCTGCCTTCACTGCCAAGGCGCTGATGGAGCAGGAAGACATTGTACAGCACCATGTGAACAGGGCTGTTGAGAATTTGGGTGTTGCTCTGATTGAGCAAGATTTGGTGAGCATTAGCGATCAGGTTGCCACGATGATTTGGAGCATCGTGGGCGATCTGTCATTCGGAGAACCGCTGCTCCATGATCAGATGAGTATGGGAAGCGGAAGCGCGAGCGTTTCGTACTTCGGCTGACCGTCGGGATAGGCACGTACGAAAAGATGAAGTACACATATGGCAAAGGAGCGCCCCTCTTGGAGTTTTTCCAGTTCCTAACAGAGATCCCAATCTTGGGAGGCTTGGCGAAGCTTCCTGTCATGGCGGTCCCACATGTCTTCCGCGTTCCGAAGAACTTTCTCTTGATGAATCAGCTTAGAGGGTACGTTCCAGGACAAGCTCACTAGGCGAGACGGACCTGACCTGCAGGCAGCTGTATCGAGCGGCAAGGCGGGCGTAAAGACTTCCTTACCGCCATCCTTTCCGCAAAGGAATCTGCGGGCCTGACCCATGCTGAAATTCTAAGCAACTCTGCTCTGTTTGCGTAAGTTTGCGGGATCCCGGACTTTTCATCGGTCCTGACCGAAAACAGCATGGTTGGCTATGACACTTCCGCTACAACTCTATCGGCAGTCTTCTACCATGTCCTGCGGGAGCCAACCCACTACCGACGGATTCAAGAGGAAGTCCGGGGTGTTTATTCCTCGGTTTCGGAAATCACAGCGCAGAGCGTGCTGCAACTCCCGTACATGAATGCTTGCGTCCAAGAGACTCTCCGCTTGACGCCGCCCATCAACGGGCGCGGTTCGCACCGCATATCTCCGGGTGCCACGATTGACGGGCTGTACGTTCCCAAGGGCGTCAACGTCTCGGCCGACGTCTGGACAATCCAACGCAGGCCCGAGTACTGGGCGCTTGCCGACAAGTTTCGGCCAGACCGGTGGATTGACAACGGCCCGGGCACGATCTTCGAGCGTGACGTTCGGACAAGCTACCGACCATTCCTTGTGGGACCGCGTGTGTGCATTGGCCGCGAGATGGCGTTACAATCTATCCGTCTGACGGTCGCCAAAGTCGCTTTCGCTTTCGATCTGGAAATGGCAAATAAGGATACTTTCGTTTGGGAGAGAGACGCCGGCAACGATTACGTCTGGCACAATTACAATATCTTGGTGAAGAAAGCGATTTGAATTACCGTAGAGTTTTTGGGGGGGATCATTCTTTTCGTTGCCGCGGGTGGCACCTATCAACACAAATCGCGTTCAAGCAAGTGGGGATGGAGGGCGACAAGAACAAGTGAAGAGCAAACTACTACTTTCACAATCTACTGATATTTGCTTTCCTGGTAATCAACCAAGCAAGCCCCTAAACGCAAGACACCGGTGCCGTGTTCACAGAGAAAAGTCCTTTAGCCCTCTGGTGGTGCCATCAATGCCAAGCTCCTCCTTCTCGTCGGGGCCCAGCAGTCCCAATGCCTCACGCCGAGTCGGCGCATCGGGGTCGAAGTAGGGCTTCTCCGCAAGGGAAGTCACGCGCGTGCCATGGCGTGGGTGGTTTCCCTCGTAATCCCAACTCGCATTGTGGATGGTGATTCTGTATCGAGTCAGCCAAAGACTCCTCGCGGGATCGTTACCCTAGCGAGGCACAAACCTGTTGTCCCACAGCGCGCTGGTATTAGCAGTCCACTTGAAGCGAACCTGAATATCCACGTTCTTCTCGTAAATGTCAAACAAGTAGTTGAGAATGGCATCGCTCTCTGCCTTTTCGAGGCCAATGATCTGGGTAGTGAAGAGACGGTTCACGTAAAGGGACTTCCATCCGGTGGCGGGGTGCACGCGGACAAGCGGGTGTGCTCGCTCGATGTGCTTGGGCCCGGCCTCGGGGTCGTTCCGGTCCAGATAGGTGTGAGCCGAGCGGTAAACGGCGTACTTTCCGTCAATGATCTTGCGAAAATCGGGTGACAGCTTCTCGTAGGCCGAGTAACCGCTGGCCCAGAGCGTATCACCGCCAGTGGGCGGGACGGTGTCGTTGTGCAAGTGGGTGATGCCGGCGGGCTGGCGCTCATGCACCAGGTCGGTGTGCCATTTCGAGGCCCCCCCGGGGTTGCGGAAGTTGGCCTTCTTCTCCGTGGCCCACAGCGCGGGCCAGATGACCGTGGCGCCGAGAACACCGGGGACTTGCGGGACTTGGGGCTGGACGTTGTCGTCAACTCCTCCACTTCCCGTCGAGCAAAGGATACTGAGGTATGAGACTTACGTGGACTTCGACTTCTCCGTACCAGTCGCCCAGTTCTTTTTGCTGTTGCGGAGACAGATCCTGGTCTCTGAGGAACACGACACTGCGCTCGGCGATCAAAAGTGCAAGTTCATCTTTCTGCTCCGGGGTAAGGTCCTTCAATTGAAGGCCTTCGATTTCCGTTCCAATGTGAGTTGTCAAGTTGGTGACCTTGGATGCGGCGCCGAACAGGCTCTTCTTGGACTTGTCTGCTCTCGAGCCGGCGTCGACGTACTCCCGTTCCTTGTTGCGGATGTTGTACGCATCGTCCAGGTACAGCGGTCGCGAAGGACGGTACGGGTACCCATTGGACAAGTCAACTCCAGCCTTGGTCAGTCTCGCTTTTGTGCTTTCGGGGAGCGCGAGGGTGTCCTTCCGCTGCTCCGCCACGTCAGTGATGGATGGGTCGATGGGGCGGGAACCATGGTTATCAGTTTAGAACAGGATGTGGCCGTGACGGGAGGAATAGAACTTGACTAAGAGTCTCTCGAAGTTGTAGATAAGCTTCTGGATCAAACTGGTGTGTCATTATCTGTGGACTGGCTACATAGACCTTCTTTTATGTCTTGGAATGCATCTTCTCTGGTTCGACACGGCAGCCGCTGTCCAATCCGAGAGGGTTCCCCAATGTGGTCACGCTCAGCAAGAAGACACTGATTACCAATAATCGCGGGGTCAAGTCGCCCATCGGGGTTAATTGTGTATGGCTTCATCTGCATTTGATGTGACGAATCTAGGAACAACAGCGTGACATCGAACGACCGGGTCGCGCATATCGGGGGCAGACTCGCCAACCAAGGCCCCCAGACAGCACGCGATTGAGACCAAGCCTCCCAGCTGTTCAATTTGGTCTCTAGCCAAAGATGATGGAGGGTTTACTCAGCTGGCCGTTGGGCCGTTGTTGGCCCTTGCCTACCGCGGCGGGCGCGGATCCGGGGCAGTCAGCCGTCGCGATTCACGAGTGGGGGTTGCGCGATACAAGGGCCCGATTGTGTGCTCGACAACCAACAACATCCCCCATCCTCTTTGAGAGATCATTAACGCATCCAAGCATGCTAGAAGCTAGATCGGCGCGAAGAGAGCGACCACCGGGGGGGGGGGATTACAAGCCTGCCTGCGCCGTAAGTCCGTCTTCCCCTCTTTCGATGCTCTGGTCTCTAGCTGCCCATCTCGAGTCAAACATTCAGTCAGTAAAGGCTGATCGCCAAGCTACCAAGACCACCCAAAACTGATAAGCTGCGGATTTTATTCGGTTCAGGGACTTGGCGTTGCTGAGGAAACACATTGAGACAAGCTCACGCCCAAGATACTTGGCACAAATTGGCTTCGGATCGTGCCGTAGAGCCGCGCGATACTCAATGGAGGCTGTGATATTCTGTGAAGGCTCGTAGCTTTAGCTGCCTCTTTTCACAAACTGTTGTCGGATGTTGTCCGCTCGTAGGGCGACAGACACGCGCCTGTGCCTCCAGCACGTCATTGTACCCGGAAACATCGTCAGCCATATTTCCAGTTTTTTCCCTATGCCTGTCCGATGTTGGTCCGATGCGCCCTGGGCGCGGAAGAAAAAACACGCGCAAATGGCTGTATAAAGTTCAAGGGCTGCTGTCGAGATGTTGGGCTCGTTCCCTCCATGCCGGTCCAGACTCTCAGCGTTGCTCACCTCGTTCAATACCATCTTGACCTTGAGATCTCAGTCAAAGTCGACCATTCTCAATGGGGAACCCAGAGATCGAAAAGGCCGCGACCGCCGAGTCACCTCGGAGCAAATCGCCGACCTCCGTCGGGGCCAAGGAGGAGCAACCCGTCGTGACGGAGCTCGTGCAAGAGGAGCCGAAGCTCACATGGAGGTCGTATGTTTGGGACACGTTGGACAAGTCTCCGGAAGAGCGGAAGTTCATGTTCAAGCTCGACGCCGTGATCCTCACCTTCGCAAGCTTGGGTTACTTCATCAAGTAGGTCGGCCTGCAAAGTTGTAGATGTGCTTCCCATGCTGACGGGCAACAAGAAACCTTGACCAGATCAATATCAACAACGCATTCGTCTCAGGCATGAAGGAGGACATGCAGCTTTTCGGAAACGAGCTCAACTACATGCAAGTCTGCTGGACCGTTGGATACGTCATTGGCGAGATTCCCAGGTACGGCCATCCTTCTCGAAAGACTTGAGACGAACATTGTTGACGGCATTACCTGCAGCAACATCCTTCTCACCCGTGTCCGGCCATCCATCTGGATCCCAGCCTGCGAATGCACCTGGGCCATCCTCACCATCCTCATGATCAAGTGCACCAACGTCACCCAACTATATGTCCTTCGGTTCTTCATCGGCCTCGCCGAAAGCACGTTCTACCCCGGCATGCAGTACATCATCGGATGCTGGTATCGGAAGGACGAGCTGGCCAAGAGATCCTGCATCTTTCACTCGAGCGGTTCCATTGGCTCCATGTTCTCGGGCTACCTCATGGCGGCCGTTTACAATCTCGGCGGGGTCCACGGGTGGAAGGGTTGGCAGTGGCTGTTCATCGTCGATACCATCATCTCCTTGCCCATTGCGATTGCCGGTTTCTTCTTCCTGCCCGACGTCCCGGAGATCACCAAGGCCTGGTGGCTGACCAAGGACGACGTTGCGCTGGCGCAGAAACGCATGCAGCTCGAAGGACGCGCCAATCGCCAACCGTACACGAAGTCCAAGATCAAAAAGATTCTTACGAGCTGGCACATTTACGCCCTGACGCTACTGTACATCTTTTTCAACAACGGGTGCGGTATCATGAGCCAGCCCGCATTCCAGCTGTGGTTGAAGGGCGAAGGTTACAGCGTCACGGACTACAACACCTACCCGACGATAACATCCGCCATCACTGTGGTGACGACATGGATCTACGCTTGGACGTCCGACTCGGTCTTCAAGGGGGAAAGATGGCCGCCGATTGTCTTCTCCGGAACTCTAAACGTCGTCATCTACGCGAGCTTGGCGGCGTGGAAGATCCCCGATGCGTGGAAATGGGGGTGCTTCTTGCTCGTCGGGTTCGGAGGCGGCATCAGCGGGTTGACGTTCGCGTGGGCCCACGAGATTTGCAAGGACGACAACGAGGAACGAGCACTCGTGACGGCTCGATGAACCAGATGGCCTACGTGTTCCAAGCGTGGTTGCCGCTCCTTATCTGGCAGCAGGTCGAGGCGCCCCGGTATCCGAAGGGTTACATTACGATGATCTTCCTTGCTGTGGGTATGGTCGGGACGTCCTTTTTGATCAAGTATCTGCATCGTCGTGAGCTGCGAAAGAAAGCGTTGGGAATCGCTGCTTGAAGCGGATGCAGGGACTGGTGAAGGATATGAGTGCGAGTATCATTTTTGCCCAGCGTCATCTCTAGGAACAATCGAAACAAACCTCCTCAGCTACCAAGAACGATAGGCATGTGTCTGGAAGTTAGGCTCGGTGAGCTCAATGGATCAAATATGGCCCATCCAAGACTCTGAAACGGTGGATGTCCTTGTTGTTTTGAATTTCTATTGAGTGCATTGTTTCCATTGCTCAGGGTTTGCGTCCTCAACTTACACGACTTAACAGGGTTTTTCCATGTATCAGCCGTCACTCAACCAAGAATACTCATATTATCATGCGGAGAAAGCTAACCGTGGCAACTATCTGGCAAGACTTGGCACGGCGTCCATGTCCAACGTCAAACGCAACAAGATTCGTCGGCATCCGTGGCTGGTATTTACTGCAGCCCTCTTCTGGCTTATGCCGGATCTGATTTTGACCGGAAATGCTGGTTCGCTTTTTGAGTAACCGCATGCCGGTGTTAGTTGGCGTGCATTTCCGGTCCGCCACCACCATTCCAAGTACATAGAACAGGATCCAACATGGAATATCCCAGTGGCGAAAGTACGAAAGAGACCTCGAATCAAACTGACAAGGGGACAACGCTGGCACCCGCTTCTCGGCCAGCCAAAAGCTTTTGCTGAAGGATGACTTTACAAGTCATTGGCCCAAGGACGGTTAGTCAATGTTGTCAGATCTTACTCGCTGGTATCAACCGCATCTAACTCTCGGTACAGTTCCTGCTTGACCTCGTCACTCGCCCAACACATGTCCACCCCATTCCTCGCCAGCCTCACCATATCCTTCTTGGCGAAGCTGCAGTACGTGTACGCCTTCTGCATATTCCCGTCCACCCACACGTCGTGCATGTAGACCGGATCGTCGCTGTTGATGCAGAACTTGACGCCCCGCTCCCACAGCTTCCGAATCTTGGGAAACAGCACCTCCGTCGGCGTGCGCCGGTGGTACGCGTGAGGGCACAGCGTCAGGCCGATCCCCCGGTCCAGCAGGCCCTGCAACAAGTCCTCGCGGTCCGCGGCGTCGAGGCCGTGGTCGATGCGCTCTGCGCCCGCCCCGTCGCAAACTCCGAAAATGGCCTCGCGGACGTGGTCGAACGTGTCCTTTTGCCCAAAGTCGCAGTGCATCGTGACACGCAGCCCGTCCTCCTTCGCCTTTTTGAACGCCGTGTCGAAGAGCATCGGCGGCCTCTCGTAGGCGTTGCTCGCGAGCCCGACGGCGTGGAAGAGGCCCTTGCCGCCCTCGACGTGGCCAGCCGCCCACGGTCTCGCCGTCTCGTACGCCGCCAGGCCGTCCTCTAGGCTCTCGTCGCGGATAAAACAAAAGATCCAGTTCGACCTGACGCCGTACTTGTCCGCCCCGTCACGCTGGGCCCTGGCATACCCGTTGAGCACGCGTTCGGCGGGCACGCCACGACGCGTGTGCGCCTGGATGTCGAAGAAGGGCTCGGTGTAGCGGACGTTCATCTCGGCGCACCGCCGGAGGTAGTCCATGGACATCTCGTAGAAATCATCCTCGGTCTTGAGGACCTCGCACCCGGCGAAGTAGGCCTCGAGGAAGGTCGGGATGCCGGGGACGCGGCCGTTGATCTCCGGACGGTGGTTGAAGAAGACTTTGTAGGACTCCAAGAGTTCCTCGTATGTGTCGTACTGCAGAGGCACGTTGTTGCGCTTTGCGAGCTTCCACCGGAGGGAGGGGAGGAGGGTACCCTCGACGTGGACGTGTAGCTCTACCTTGGGGAGGGCGGCGATAAAGGGGGAGATTTCGAGGCCGTTCATGACGACTGCGTCTTGGTTCCCGAATGCCCAGTTTATGGTTAAAAATGGTACAATCCGATTGTGAGATTTAGAGCCAATCAGTACCTCGAGAATCGAGACGTGACAGTGAAGCCAGGATGCCTTTGAGGTCGTCTAGGGGCATATGTCTGTCTGGGCATAATGCGACAAACTCGGCCATGTCGGACATGAGCCGACCTCGTGAATACCACGGTCGGCTAGGGATGCGACAACTCCATCTCAGCAAGCTTAGTTCTGGTACCTTTGTAAATCTAGACGTGTAAAGATCACAAATCACACAGAACAAAATGGGGTCTGACGGCCGATGTTCGCAGCTGTGTGGGGTAAAAGGATTCGATAAGACATTAAGACTAAGGTTTTTTCCGGCGGGACTCTTAATCACTAGCCAACCACAACCGTTTGGTCGGTATCACAGCTTTTCAGCGGTTCGTTGTGTGGTCAAAGCCGTCCATTCACATCTCATCCCGGGATCTCCAATTCCCCATCCCATCAGATGTCCCATGAGAGATGCTCTCTTCCAGCTCCACATCGCTTCCCTAGCAAAAACGTCTCGACGCGGTTGCTGGCGGAGTACCGTCGCATCCAGCCGGTTCGGATATTCGCCGACGAGAGAGGGTGGAACGATACTCCAGGGAAACACCGTCTATTCAGCGGAGTCTAGCGGTCGCTAAACCGTTTGATCCCGGTCGTGTCGCCTGCACGAACGCCTGCTTATCTCCCTAGCCCGTTATCGTTCGTCTCGCCGTCGGTGCAACCCCCGGTTCGCGGTGGTGGTTGAGGAGGACAGGGAACGAGAAGAGAGGGGAGGCAAACGCGTCGTTCAGTCGGGGAAGATCGGCAGAGATAGGCGCCGGTGGTCTTTTCTTTTTTTTTCTCTTCCTCTCTTTCGTTCGCCGCGGAAAGGTCGCATCGCACCCCCGCCGGGTCTTGTCGAATGGCCGTCTTCTTGAAAAGGGCGACACCCCGGTGGCGGTTCCGAGATGCGACTCCCCGCGATTCCGTAGTGGCTTCGATTTCTCGGGCAGACAACGACGACGAAAGGCAGAGTTTGCTTGCCAACATGGGTTCATCATCGGACGTCCAGCAGAACCCTCCCGCCGAGGCGCAGGACGGAGAGCGGCAGCATGTCGACAGCGCGATGGCGAAGAAGATTATTCGAAAGATTGATCTCAACATCATCCCGCTGCTTTTCATCACCTACATGTTCAACTTTATGGACAAGACCATCTTGTCGAGCGCATCCGTCTTTGGACTCAGAAACGACACCGTGAGTTTGCTCTCGCCCACCGTGAGTCTTCGGTCTGCGGCCGTACTGATTGATGATCGCGCGTAGAACCTCAAGGGCCAGAACTACAGCTGGGTTTCGAGCATTTTCTACTTTGGCTACTTTGCATGGACGTACCCGACGTCGGTTCTCATCGCGCGGCTGCCCGTTGCCAAGTACATGACCGCCAACACCTTCTTCTGGGGCGCCGTCGTCGCGCTCACGGCCGCGTGCAGCAACTACGGCGGCCTGCTCACCGTGCGCTTCCTCCTCGGCGTCGCCGAGGCCACCATCACCCCGGCCTTCATGTTCCTCACCTCGACCTGGTACACCCGCGACGAGATCCCCACCCGCACCGGCATCTGGTTCGCCGGCAACAGCGTCGGCGGCCTCGTGGCCTCCTTTGTGGCGTTCGGCTTCGGCCACATCTCCAACGACGACAAGGTCGGGCCGTGGCGCTGGATGTACATCATCCTCGGTGTCTTGACGTTCGTGTGGGCCTTTGTGCTCTGGATCTGGCTGCCCGACACCATCTCCAGGGCGCGCTTCCTCACGGCCGACGAGCGCCGGTACGCCGCCGACCGTGTCGTCATTGCCGGCACCGGCTCTACCGAGAAGACGCACTGGAAGTGGGACCAGGTGAAGGAGTGCATCGTCGACCCCAAGACGTGGTTCATCTTCGGCCTCGAGATCATCACGCAGATCCCCAACGGCGGCACGCAGAACTTTGCCAACCTCGTCATCAAGTCGTTCGGCTTCACGAGTCTGCAGTCGACCCTCATCAACATCCCGTACTCGCTCCTCTCGGCCGGCATCATTGCCGGGACCGGCTGGCTCGCCGGTCGGTACCGCAAGATCAACTGTATCCTGATTGCCACCATCGTCCTCCCCTGCATCACCGGCGCGGCCATCATCTACTCCCGCGAGAACGTCAGCAGCGGCGTCCAGCTGTTCGGCTACTTCCTCCTCTCCCCGGGCCCGGCCGCGATGCCGCTCGCCATGTCGCTCGTCCAGGCCAACTACCGAGGCGTCACCAAGAAGATGACCATGTCGGCGCTGCTGTTCCTGGCCTACTGCGCCGGTAACATTGCCGGTCCTCAGTTCTTCAAAGCTGCCGAGGAGCCGCATTACAACACCGCCTTCCGGACCATCATGATCTGCTACTCGCTGGTCGTGGTCCTCGCGCTCGGCTTGAGGTTCTACTTGCAGTGGATGAATGCCAAGCGCACGAAGGAGGAAGGGTACGAGGGAAGCGCCGGTGGTGCGGGTGCTGTCGGTGGTGGCAAGGTGATGCAGGCGGATGGGAACGCAAACGATGTCGCGGACATGGTCGACCGGATTGAGCTGCGGCCGGAGGACTACGAGGACGTGACCGACTGGAAGACCGCTGGTTTCAGGTATCGCTTGTGAGCGGCGCGTATGGGTAGGCCGGCGGTGGCCTGGAACGATGTCAAGATATGACGTCTATGGATACACGACGCCAGGTGTTCGGGTTCGGCAGTTGCACGGCAAGATCGCATTGCAGAAGACGGTAAGACCTGAGTCGATAGTTGTGATAGCGAACTCGATGGGCCAGATACTGCCAGGATTCCGAAACGTGAGTGCCGGCAGCTAAGTAGATATATCTCCCAATGAGATGGGCAAACCGTTTGATACGGTGGCGTGATCGGGGTGTCTTCTGAGCGAAATGGCGGTCATCATTGCTACAGTTGGCTTTCGATTGGGCGGAGGGTTCATCGAGCACAAGGCGGTTGAAAGCCTCTGGGGTGAATGTGGAGCAGAAGGCTCGAGGAGGTGCCGTTGTCGTGAGAGGACGACCACCTCAATCAAAGTGGCTGGCAACGTGATGCTCTACCGCCGCCGTGTCTCCCTCGAAATCGCCACAGACTGGACAGGTCGCAACCTCGGACGTCGAACGAGGCGCCCTTTGCGCTCTCTCCGTGGCGGAAGCGCGGTGGGCCTGCCCCGTCCGCCACTCTTTTGCTTCGCCGGGCGGATGTATGCCTCGAGCCCAACTTGCGCCGAGGGCAGATCGGGCTCTGCGTCTTGACGACGACCCTGCCCGCGCCGTGGCGGTCGGCTGTCCCCGAAGGCCGCTGAACTAGCACCCACTTCCGCAGGTGCTTGTTCCGAACCGGATGAAGCGGCCTGATCCCCGGCGTGAGACTGCACTCTCCCGACTCGGCCGTCAGTGATCCGCACTTTGATACCGCGGGGGTGGTTGCCGCGGGTCAGGACATCCTGGACGGTGCCGGCGACGGTGCGGCCGGTGGGCTGATCGGCCTTGAGAACAATGTTGACGCCCGCACCCCGGACGACGGTAGCGATTGTGGGAACCCGACTCATGATGTGGGGGTTTCTTTGGGTATCCGGGAGCTAGGTAGGCTCGGTCTTGGTGTTGCCAGTGGCTTGATGGACCTCGCTGAAGTGAAGGTGAAAAGAGACCTCGATACTGAAATTGTCAGTGGTCGTTACGCCCCAGGGAAATACGGGGCTTTCTGTGGCGCTCGATATGTCCGAGCCACTTCCCTGGGCACCTTCGGCTCTGTGTCACCCGCATTGGGCGAAAAATCCCGCACCGGACTGGGTTCCATCCATAGTGTCGTAATGCTCACTTCTGAGCATCGATCAAGCTCGGAAATGGCCGGGTGGCGCAATGGTAGCGTGTTACTTTCCGGTGGTAAAGGTTCAGGGTTCGAGTCCCTGCTCGGTCGGCTTGATCATATTTTTGGCCTTTTTCGACGCGCTGGTGACAACGACCGTCATGTTCGCTGACTTTTTTGCTGTAGGTTGGCTGTTACAGATGTGTGGTGGTGATGCCGTTAATGCGCAGTTCTGTTGGTTGCAAAAGGAGCTGGGACCACGGGCCGCTAGTGGGGCCGCTGGAGGATGAGGAAGGAACAGCACCACCCATGCATACATACACCTACCTACCCAGGCTGATCCACTGCTGGTTATTGTTTGCCATGCATGGACTGAGAACATCAGCTGTCATTATTATTCTTCATTTTGCCGTGTACAACAAGTCCCGTGTTCCAAATGCACTCGGCAAAGAGAAGGAATGGCACACAAAGGAATTGATAGAGAAGACCGATATATCCATGAGAGGTTTGATTGTGCAGTAATAATATAAAACCCAACCCGGCTCCTCCTCCTGGGAAGAACGTACATGGACACCACCGTCAATACCCTTCTCCCGCTTCGATCCTGCCACGTCTCCCATGTAGCGCTCTGTGGCGTAGCTCAAAGCTGCTAGTCGGTATGCCTCGATTGCCCCTGATTGGTCTTCTCGGTAGCAATGAGCGATGGCTTGTACTCCTGTGATTTGTCCACCTTGGCTCGCAAAGAGCCTCGGATAACGCATTCTCAGACGGATTGCCTAGCATTCAGCTCCCCTCGCGATCAAAAGGTACCGGAATGAGGCTTGTTCAGGCGAACCCGTATTCAGAAATAAGATCATCAGGCACATGTGGATGCTCTTTGATGCTTGAGCCTAGGAGTTTCGGCGTGTTGGCCATGTAGTTCTCGTTGTCGTTGTCGTCATCGCCATCGCCCTTGCCATCGCCCTCGTCCTCGTCCTCGTCCACGTCCTCGCGCCAGTCCTCGTCCTGAGCGAGCTGGAAAATACGCCTCGGGACTCTCATCTTCGTCCTTGTCACTCTCGGAAGTGGGATCATCAGATACATGTAGGTGCCTCTTAATGCTATGTCCTGAGGGGTCCGGGATATGCGCCTTGTGGTTCTTATTTTCGTCGTCACTGTCAGCAGTGAGATCACCAGTCACATGTAGGTGCTTCTTAGCACTATATATGTCTTGAGGGATCTGGAATATGTAGTTTTCTGTTCTCGTTGCCGTCGTCGTCGTCGTCCGAAAGGAGGCCTTCTTGTAAGCTCGGGTGCGCCTCGCCTGGGCGGAAGGGACTTAGTATGTGTGCCATATCACTGTCATGGCTGGGATGGTCTGGAGTACCGATTGCGGGGCGTTTCAAGTTCTCTGGAAGATGGCTCCAATCATCGTCGGATAGGTTCGAAATGGTGTTTCCGGGGGTATGGGCCGCGGAAAAATTGGGGCTTTCCGGGAATCTCCGGCGTTGATGATCATCCGGGGTATCAGAAATGTGCGGACGGAGCGATCCTACTCTGGGCATCTGCAGCCTCATCAGTCGAAGAAGCTAAGAAGGGTTGCAGGCTTCACCTACCTCATATGATGCCCCGTATTGTATTTTCTTGCGTTTGCACGAACGGTTGTCCTCGGAGACAGAGCGGTCCTCATCACGAGCGTTCTTTCGACCCATGGTCACCCTGTCTTTTGTTACTATGTCGACATGGAGAACGCAAAGAAAAATCTTGGATTTTATTCACCTACCAACCTCGATAACTTTGGATTGCTGTGTGGGTTGTGTGAGTCTGGTTCAGGAAGCTTCAGTAATAATGAGTTGGCTTGTGGGTGAGTATTTGCAGTCTATTTCCCCTGAGAACTTGACTGTTGCCTCCAGTGTCACGAACAGCGCCCCATAGATCAGGCACCCATCTGATCTTCAGCTTTTTTTATGACCGGTTCCATTTGAAAGAAAGAACGTCCACAGCTCTTTCCCTGTTAATCGAATTCAATTATCGTCGCCACCGAAGATCTTGGACTGGCCAATCACTCCAATCTTTCTTCCTTCTCTTGTTAGGCCCAGGCTTCTTTCTCTCTCCATCCTTCACACTTTGGCCGACGCTTTTGCCAGGGCGTAACTCGCACCCATCCCACTCATAACTCATCGTTACCCAAATCAACCCGAGGCGGGGCCTTTTCACTCAAAGGACAAGTTAGGTCGCTCATTCTCTACTACGCCCAGTGGGCAAAAGGCTGACTCTCCTGTCGGAACAATCAGCCCACATCTTAGATGCCGCGGCTCGCGAAACACGCAGGTTGATTACTTACTTCAACGAGCCAAGATGTCGAACCGCGACGGCCAAGAACGACGAAACCGTGGCGCTATCAACGCTTCGGAGGAGCTAAGATCCCCCCCCGCGCTACCGAGATCGAAGCGCACGATGTCCAAGACGGATAACGGGAATTTCATGCCCGACGAGGAAGTAGATGTAGAGCTCACTACAGGTGAAGCCTCTGAAATGGAAGACGATGCTAGTTCTGCTTCTGGCCTGGAGGACGATGTCGGTGAATCTTCGACAGCACCGGTTGACCGGATCTCTCTGCCGAAACATCGCAGAAAAGGCTTTACCGGCGCTGTGATCTCCGCCCCCAAAGCGGAGAAGCCGAACAGGCGTGTCGGAAAAGCGCCCCCGACCGGCATGGCTCCGAATAGAAGGGCGATTCTGTCACATAAACAGAAACTACCACCGGGAGAACCAGATTCGAGCGACAACGATGCAGGAGTCGACTATCGAAACCTGAAGAACCGTGCCTCCCCTCAACATCAGCAAAGCCCAGATGTTGTTGAGCAGAAGCGACAGTGGAAGCGAACGATGGAAAGACTCAGTAAAGTGGACAAGGAAGAGCTCGTTCTTGGAAACAAACAACAACGAAGAAAGATTTACGCTTATCTTGGTCAGCCATGGACGGGTCCCGAAATGCTGCGACACCAAACAAGCTTCAACATCTCCGCAAACTCACTCTACAAGAAAGTGAGAAATATCGCAAAGTCAGAGTTACCCATGGCGATAAGAGAAGAGGAGAGATGGGAGATGATAGGTGTTCTTATCAGATGTGATTTGAAAATTCCTGATCAAGAGTGGGCGCACAACGGCATCAGGAAGTATCACAAGGCACTGGTTATGTTGCAAGAACAGGCCGACAATGAGAATGACTACGATGTCTCGGAGATGAGACATGTCTTGGGACTTGACCAAGATGAGAGCACCGGAGACGAACTGGAAGCGCCCCCCAAGCCTGCCCCAGCCAAGAAGAAGAGTCAGAACGCCCAAACGGGTCCGGTAGTTAAAAGACCAGCCAAAGCGAAATCAAGCCGACCCGTCAATGACACCGAGCAATTCTCTCATCTCAAGCGGAAAAGATCGACAGTGGATTCAGGCGATGGTCCGGCCAAGAAAGGAGCCCGAGTGGAAAGCCATGATCGACGAACAGCACGAGAGGAGGATCGTAACGGACCTGAAGACACGGATGGTTCGGACATGGACTCGGATCTCATCAGGGATGAAGACGTCCCAAGTCGTATGAAGGATCAATCAACGGTCGCCAGATCGGACAGACCTGTGGACAACACGTCTAAGAGCACTCAGAGTACATCTCAGTCTTCAACGACACAAGACGGATCGAGGAACAAGCAACTCCTTGAAGGAACCAAGACACCGTGGGATCTGGCATCGTTAATACTCGGTGCAGATTCTGGCGACGATGTGCTTTCCGCGAGAGAGAAAGCCCAGGTTCTGCAGAATTTGGTTGTAGCACCCAGAGGTGGTGAATCAACTAGCGTCAAGGATCTCGAAGCGTCCCCCAGCTTCAAGAAAATCATTTCGGAGACCCAGGCTATGGCTGAGAGGAAACAGAAAGTCAACTTGACTAACTTGTGGACCTTCGTCTTTGCTTACCCGAGATCGAACTCTTCCAATGGCGGTATCCCCGGAGAGCTAATTGACAAGTTGGTGCCTATCCTAAGGACTATTGCAAAGCACCTTTATTCTTGGCTTTCAAAAGGTGAGAGATCCAACCCACAGGTCATCAAGGAATTCTACGAACTGCTCTATCGCGACTATGACGTTGAGAAGACAACAGAAGAGACTCCCGCCATCGAAGGCTCGTCCTCTGGGAACAGAATCGACAACGTACCTGCAAACCCTATCCACAAAACCAGTACCATGCCTGATCACGAGCGAGAGATGTTCACAAAGCTGCTCGCAAATGTGGGATTGTCTTACGATGGTGTTGAAGGCTGGGGCGATGATGTATACCCGCCTGAACAGGAGACGAGTCCCTAATTGGACACACAGAGACCTACTCCCACGCTGGCCCCATCCTCGTCTACTCAATCTACTGGAAACGCAATCTTGGCACCGTTGGAAAACGATCACCAGCTCAGAACAGGGCCGGGAGACTCGAGTCATAACGGCAAGACATTGAATACACAGGTATTCCCCGGGTCTGATGAAGAAAACTGGGACGACTTCTTGAACATGCTTGAGTGCGTGCCAAAAGCCGATCATGACGAATGCATCAACGATATCCAAAAGACCGTGTTCGAGAAATTAAAGAGTATGCACGGCAATATGGCAATCATGGAATACATCGGGCTCCATACTGATGTAAGCCTGGTTGCTGAGCTCAAGGACTGGATCAAAAAGAATTCATGTCAGGAAGGCTGAGTCAGGGAACAACGTTTTAGTCGCCAATGATAGCACCGACCGTGAGGTTCAAGATCTTCACGAGTCCATAGACTTGGTTGAACTGGGAGCAGTTTCAACGAGAGCGCTCGCATGCAACCAGGCAGGTGGCATTTTCGGTCTTGAAAACTAGTTCATTAGCATAGGGTTGGCCTCTATCCCAGCCGCACGAGATTCTCCCTTTTGTGTAGAGTAGCCCTTAAAAACTTACTAGTTAGTGCAGAATTCAATATCTCCGCTCAAGCCTACATCGATCCTTTGACTTTTAAATAGGTGAAAGCTCCTTCTACAATACTGATGATGCTTTCCTCAAGATATGATTCCCGGGTATGCCTTCCTTTTTAAACCTCACCTTCCTTGGTAAAACTCGTCATCTTCTGGAGCTCTGAAGCTTTACGATGCTGATACGGCCAATATTCTCGACTTTCACCCTCTCCGCGCTCAAGAGTGCCGCTTCCCATTCTCTACCAACTCTTCTGTCTACTCACACATTACCCACCCACACACACACACACACAATCTCCAGCTTTCTATCTTTCTCTACCTCTCCCTCTTTCTCTACCTCTTCCTCTTTCCATATCTTCACTTTCCATCTCTTCTTCTTTTCATCTCTTCCTCTCTCCGTCTCTTCCTCTCTCCATCTCTTCCTCTCTCCATCTCTTCCTCTCTCCATCTCTTCCTCTTCCTATCTCCTCCACTTTACATCTTTTCTACTTTCTTCCTCTCCGGCCTTTTCTTTCAACCGGAGCACCTTATTTCTCTAGCCTCAAGCTTCTCCTTTCGACAGGTCCACTCATCCCCCAGTGAGCCATCTGCTGAACTTTCCATACCATTGCAGACAATCACAACGTCTCGACATGGCGCCTGTTCACCAGAATGCCATAGGCGAGGTCTGCTACAACATCTGGCTTGATGCTTTTGATGACGGCCTCCAGTCGGACAAGCCCCGGAAAAACGGCGTGCGCCTTGCCGTCTCTTCATTCGGCGAAATGCGGTATCAGGGCAAACACAAGAGCTCCGTCATAGAGGACTGGGAGTGGTTCCAAGACACTTGGGCTCTACCAACCGACCATGAGATGGCGGTGAGCGGATGGGCACAATCTCATCATGGCCTTTGGGTTGGATGGTTTGTTCCAGAACTCTTCCGCCCAAAGCAACTTGTCAAGAAGAAGGGCGTAAACTCGCCGGTGGACACCAGGAAGGGAAAATGCGTGGACGACTGCGGCAGTGAGCCCGCGACCCGTTCTGACATCCAAAAAGCTTTCAAAGCTGTGTACAGAATCGGACACCGGGGCCACAACCGGCTCTACGCTCTCTACGATCCTGACGACAAGGGTATCTGCAGGTCCATTGCTGTTCCCGGCGGTGCAAGCAACGTCATGTTTTTCGCGGAATGGCGACAAGACAATCTTTCTCAGTCTGGATTTCGCAGGGCGTTATGGTTTCAGAAAATAAAAGACCACTGCTCGGAGCATTTTACAGGTGGAGGCTCCGATGCACCAATGCGCCTCCACCATGACGTGTTCCGGGCAAATGACGAGGATCTGGACAATCCGGCATCTTCATTCAAGGATTCGGAGGGCTCCAACCTTTCTGACCTTGGTAACCTCGCGACCTCGAAACTTATAGACAAGAAGTTCAAGACGGCCGACATCAAGGACGAAGATGAGATAACGGAGTTGGCACCCTACGAAAGCGGCTCAAGCCCAAAGCGCAACCGCCACTCCCATCAAAGCTTGCTCAACACCAAGCAAGGCGAGATGAGTGGAGTAAGAGACGCGACTCGGGTCAAGACCGAGACCATGGACGACAGCGATAACGAGATTCAGATCATCGATGAGGTTTCCGTTTCCCATAATAAAAAAAGCACCAAAATCACGATTCAGCCCACAACGCCATCACTTGGCGAAAGCCTCGGTTTCATTGTGGACTTCATCGCTGCCGGTAGGATGGCCAAGGTGGCGCGTCTCCAGGACACTTACTCCCGACGAGCTACCCTTGATATCTTCCGGGAGCACCTGGCATCCACAACAATGGCGGCTCACGACTCCCTGGCTCACAACATTGCAGAGAATGCAGATATGGACACGCGCGTTATGCTTGCGGAGACGCTCGTGACAAAAATCAATCAGAGCATGCCCGGAATAATCCCAGCGCCGTCACGCGGCAAATAGTTAGTTCAACTCGCGAGCCGTTGTTGTTTCCAGCACTAACTCAAGGATTGCCAGAATATGCGTGGGGGGTTCGGGAACGACGTGCCAAGGGCACTTTGACTAAGGCGCATGCACACAAAATGAAGAAGCGTTGAAATACGAGCGAAACCACCAGGATCAAACATTTGCGCCCAGTAAGCCGTTGGGAAACAACGAAGCAACGACCAAGTCCAATATTAGTGGTGACAGTGGCAGAACCGGAGTCGACGGCGCTGGCGAATCCGTCGCTGTGGACGGGGAGACAAAGACAGAAGACGTCAGATACGGCGAACCCGAGAGCGAGGGGCAAAGCGTTAAGTGCATCATTAGACACGGGGAGACTTTCTTTGGTGGTTTGAACTTTGGGAGAGGGAGATTGGAAATGCCGGCAAGACGGACGACGAGTGGTTTGCCAGAAACCAGGCAGAGTGATGCCTAGTAGCCGTCCCCAACATATCAGACGTTTTCCGTAGAGGCTGACGAGGAAGAGGAATAGAAGTTTCTTCCACTAGAGTTAGCAAGATTGAACATAAATGGAACTTCACATCAAAATAAGGGTCCAACAACGGCTAGCTGTGATGGACTCTGGGATGGAGTGAGGTGTGACTGACAAAATGGTAGTGACGCTGGAGCCTGGAATTGCCGATTTGGCTAGTGGAAGCTCATTGCTTCCTATTGGATGTGCCTAAGTTTTAGTGGGACTCGTAATCATGTGAAACATCCCGTGATCGCGCGACTTCATCACAGGATCCTCGACGCGCCATGGCGCTTGAGTGGCGATCCCCACCACTGAGTCGTGACGCCCTCGACGAAGGTCTTTCAACCCCCTCCTCCTCCGACAAGGCACCGACATGACTCCTGATTTGCATCACGATGGCAGTTTCGCTCTCGGTAGACTCTGACGATGAATATGGCTACAATCTTTCCCTCGAAGACGAGACTTTGCTGAGCCAGCTCATCACCGAGAACCCCACCCCTGCGTTCTCATCGTCTTGGAACCCCGTCGCTCCCTCTATCGCCTCTGATCTAGGCATCGACACTCTCGTTGAGGAGGAGTTCCGGCTCGACGATATCCCTACCGATGCGCTCTCTTACAGGTCGTCGGGGACGGCCAAGGGCCCCTTGCGACCTGGTCGCAGTCGTAGAAAGGCTGCTTTAGCCCACGACGAGAACCCCGTGGCTGTTCCCCCATCGCCACCTGGCCACAGCGTCGTCGGTTGTTCGGATCGTGAGTATCCTGCAAGGACTGGACTGTTCATCGAAAACTGACTGACTTGTAAGCGTCTAGTAGGCAAGGCTCTTTCCAACGGTGAACGGGCCCCTTCGCCGCCGAGACAGGCAGAGAAAGCCTCCCCGGAGGCCGCGAATGATTCCCGATCGCCGCTTGTGCGCTTCCGCTCCTTCCCTCGAAAACCTTTTACAGTCACCGACTTGACCGCTGGCGCCTGGTGCGAGCTGCAGTATTTGTATACCCTCACCCGTCTGCCGTATGGTCGTAAGACGCGGACGGCGGCTATGAAGCAGGGCACCAAGGTCCACCAGGACCTCGAGGACGAAGTACACACGACGGTCCGCGTCGAGATTGCGAGCAAAGAAGATGGCTTTGGGCTTCGGGTATGGAATCTCATTCAGGGTCTCCGCACACTCCAAGATACGGGCATGACCCGTGAGCTCGAGGTCTGGGGTTTTGTCGACGGAAACCTGGTCAACGGCGTCATCGATGGCCTGAGCTACGACAACCCTGATCCGGAATACATGGAGCGTACAAACCGAGAGTCGGAGGACCAGAGCCAGGCGAGCATCACCGATTACTTCGTGAAGAAGCAGGCAGGCATTCCCGAAATATACCTGACCGACGTCAAGACGCGAGGGTCTATGAAAGCGCCGAATAGTCCGGCGCTGCTGCGGCCCGCAAAGGTGCAGCTCTTTCTCTACCAGCGATTCCTGTCAGAAATGGCGGCGGACAAGTTGGACTACCTTCGCCTCTTTCGGAGGTACGGCCTTGACCCCGACGAGCCGTTCTCGGACTCGTTTATGGCTCAAATGGGCAGTTTGCATGAAGAAGTATTTATCGACGTCGATTCGTCTCCAGACGGAGACCGCGTCCCTACTGCCTCCCCTACAACCAATGGCGAGGCAGAGCGGACGCACACTCCCACATCAGATTTCATCAAGTACAGGACGCTTCGGGAGTTGCTGCCGCTCTTGAAATCCGAACTGAAGAAGACGTTTGCCCATGGCGCCGACTCGGTCGGTCGGCTTCTTGCAGTTGAGTATAGATATCGAGGCGACGGCTCGCTCATTGACAGCCAGGTCTTCCCCATGGACGACCGCGCGCTGAATCTGTACCTGAGCAGTACCATGGAATGGTGGAGGGCCGACCGGGCGCCGCGAGGCGTACAGATTGAGGAGGCGTACAAGTGCCGCATGTGCGAGTTCGTCGACGACTGCACGTGGCGGTCCGCCATGGACGAGGAGAGATTGCACAGCACGAGGCAGCGGCTAGCGAGTCGTAAGAAACACACGAGCGGTTGACTGAGCTATAGGGAGGAGCTTTTGGGGAGGGGGTAACGGACACATGAAACATTGCTTTCCGCATGGTCCAGAGGAGGATTACATACACATCATATCAGTTCCTGAAAAATGAATCTACGAGTCACGACCAACATTCGAATTGGGTAATAGACGAAAGTTTTGCTATCCATGAAGCATACTTCGCCAAGCTGCGTAGAGAATTCTTTGCGATACGCATGGGTGCCTCGCATCGGTCTTTCTGAAGTAGCTTCCCGCGGTGTTTGATTGGACATTCAGGTGCACAAGGGGTTCGCAAGATGGGGTAACCAGCAAAGACCTCTGTTCGGAACTGGCTCACCGTAGGTTGACCGTCCCCGTCCGGTTCAGAAGTTGAGTTTTGAACTCACTGGTGATGTGCTCCCGGTGTCGATGGATGCTGGTTGTGGTCCAGCCAATCGCAGTACACCGTTTCTTCACTCCTCGTCGTTCGTTCGCGACTGACATTTGTCTGATCCGACTAGAAGCATCAGTAGGCCTAGGGTGCCTCAGCAGTAAGTAATAACTTGAAACAGCAAATACAGAAGAATTGGCGGTCATCGAGAAGGCACAAGAAGTGGTTTCGTGCCTTGCCACGTGTCCATCGGGCCTCGGCCAACTTTGGACGGGATTTGTATTCCGGAAAGAACAGACCAAAGTCTCGGACCCACACGTCGGCCCGCCTCTCCGCGTCCCCCACGCGTCCGGGTCCACGGCGACGGCACCCGGTGCCTCCACATTAGCAATGAGATCGCGAATCCGGGCCCTGCGAGTCCCGATGTTTACCCATCACGGCCACTGAGAACAGCGCGGTGAATTCTTCGCTTTAAAGTTGAGATCCACCTGCACGATGCGGGTGGGCGCCCGAGACATGACACTCGTGCTCCGGGCGGAGTTTCCGCGGCTTCTTGGACTTTGAGTACGAGACTTTCCCGGACCTGGCCTGGCTTGGTCACGGGGATCAAGTCTCGCGATACGGAATAGATATTCCTCGCGACAGCATGCCATCTCCCATTGAATCTAAATAGTTGGTCTGCTCCTTGCCTAAATCGCCGTTTCCTATTCCACTGCACAGCATACCTCCCCAACCAAACAAAATGGGCGCCAAAACTCGGAAAGACCCCGAACTCCTCGAGCGAGCTCGCGCCCTCAAAAACACGCCTTGGTGCGAGAACTACGAGCTCATGGTCTCGGGCATGATGTATAACCCCGTCGACCCGGTTCTCGTCGAGGGCCGGCACCGCGGCCGCTGCCTCTCGCGCGAGTTCAACGACCTCGACCACCGCAAGTGCACCTCCGGCGAAGTCGGCGAGAAAAAGACGGAGGTTCTGCAGCGCATGCTGGGCGGCGTCGGCGCGGGGACGTTCATCGAGGCGCCCATGTTTGTGGACTACGGGTGTAATGTCGTTTTTGGCAAGGATTGCTTCGCCAACTTCAAGTGATTTCCCCCACGTTTGCCACTTGTCTTATGGTTTTTTGACGGAGGATGCTTGAAATCGATGTAGGAAAAGAAACTGACAACTGCAGCCTCACAATCCTCGACGTCAGTCTTGTTACCATCGGCGACCGCGTCCAGTTCGGCCCCAACGTCAGCATCTACTGCGCCGGCCACGACACGAGCGTGCTCTCGCGCATCAAGTTTGTCGAGTACGGTCTTCCGGTGCGCGTGGAGGACGACTGCTGGATCGGCGGCGGCACCATCATCCTGCCCGGCGTCAGCATCGGCAAGGGCACGACCGTCGGGTCGGGCGCCGTCGTAACGAAGAGCCTGCCGCCCTACTCGGTCGCCGTCGGCAGCCCGGCGAGGGTCATCAAGACGTTGCAGACGGTGGAAGAGGAGTTGGAGGATCCGGGGAACCCCTACCGGAATATGCCTGGCAACTTGCCCGATCGGGGTTGAAGGCGAGTTGTGGTTTCGAGGACCGACAGCCTGGTAGTTGACTCGACCGACTGCAAAAGAAGTCCTGGCCCACAATTCGGTAGATAAGAAGTGTTCTGCTCCAACGAAAGAAAGCGAATTTCAGCACGATGATTCAACCTACGATGACTTGTAAGCGGAGCTTGACAGTGTGCGAGATGCGAGCAACATCCAATCCACAGCATGGGTCACAAATACGCCACCGAATAAGAGGGCGAAGATGATTGGAATCGGTAGATCAAACGTACATACCTTCAGTTGATATTCCCGGGGAGATGGCTAACAACGGCTTATATCAGTAACCGAAAGCGGTTTGAACCAGTTCCTACGACGGCGAGACACTTGCAGCGCTAAATTTCCATGAAATGGCCGACGCCGTTCACAAGGCCAGGGATTTCCGCGCATAATGGCCCAGGAAAAACTCGACGAAGATTTGTTTGGCCCAATCAGCCACTGGAGGCTTCAGTTTCCCAATATGGTCTATGATAATGAGTGGTCAACAAATGCGCAGAGCGGCTACCCGTCCTTGGTCGTAAAGAAAGCCAACCAACCGATGGTACTACATTCAGAAACAACCGGAGGGATAATGAAAAAGAGTCAACGGGTGGCTTTGGAAAGAATACGAGATTTACAGACGCGGACTTTCGTGGCACAAGCGTAGGTGCTCCAAAGTAATGGATTTCTTCCGGAATCGTGCCGAAGCAGGTGGCAGAAACACGGGCTATGGAGTTTTTGCCCTTTTGACATTTTTTGAATTCTGAAGCAGTTGGCACTACTGTAGCAGAGCCCTTTCGTTACTTTTAACCGTGCCCAACATCTTAAGCCAATCTCAAGCTACTTTCCCGACGTCCACCGAGGTCATCAATCTCAACAAATCATTCTGGGTCTTTCCTCGAGAACCTAGATAGAACGACGTCGACGTCGGCCAAGACTTCGGTTTCGCTTTACTTTGAATCAACTCGTACGTTTTCTCATAGCACCAATAAAGGTCTGATTGGGGCCGCTGAGTAGGTTCGTTCAAATAGACTGACTCGTGGTCCCGAAAAATTTCGCTACAGGCTTCGAGTCCCCTTCTCGTTATAAATAGATTAAAGAACTGTATTTGGGTTTCCGCCGATCATGTCCACCGTTCACTTCAACCATAAAGCTAAACCACCGTTGGCGGAGTCGTAGCCCGAAGAGATGGATGCAAAAGCCTAGAGGTGTCGATGCCTGATGGCCGCCTGTCAGCGAGCCTCGCGAAACGATAAAAATGTCCGTCCTTCAGTATCCAAAGAAGCGGCTACCGGAGTACAGCTGTCGAGATAAATAGATCCAGCTTCTTCCGCCATCGACACTCTTCTCCTCAACTCATCATTCCTTCCTTGCTCTCATACGTTCCTTGATTGATTTCCTACCGAACACTCCCTCTGTTCCCTTTCGTTTGCAACACTCATTCGACAACTATTGCAATCATGCTTTTTCAGCCGACTCAGATCGTCGTTCTCGCCCTCGGACTCTTGTCCGCGACCGCAACTGCGGCGCCTACCGAGCTCCAGCAGCTGGAGGGGCGTCAGGAGGTCAAGGACATTGGCGCCTGCTACAGCTCTAGGTTCACTTGTGCCTTCCAGGGATGTCTTGCCGGTTACACCTGCTCTCAGCATACAGGCGGAACCAGCTTCTGCTGCGTCAAGTGGGGCTGTGAGTATTGCCTCTTCTCAACCTTCAGCATTTGATAGACAAGCTAATGCGACCACAGAAACGCCCACCCTTTTTATTGGAAAACGGCGGTACGAAGTTGGGCATATTTTATCATCATTGAAGGCCCGCTCGGAACGATGCTGGGCAGCTTGTTGTTGGATTGAGTACATGTACTTTGGAGGAGTTGTTACAAGACGTGGCGAAGTTTACAGGCAGGAAAAGAGCCTCTCGCGACCGGAATAAACGCAAATGGCTAGATTCATGCCCGCATGAATAGATCCGTCATGGATGGGACTGAACTTCCCACATTTCCCATCGTCCAAGTTGCGATTTCGGCCATCCAGAGCCAGCAGAATGCGATGGGTACCAGAGCGATCAAGATCCACCACAGCTCCACCGTCAGCCG
>JAIMZG010001287.1:0-35045 GCA_020466075.1 Colletotrichum coccodes
TTTCCTCTTTAGGACGTAAAGAGGATATGACTACGGTATGGTGTGTAGTAGTATCCACTTATAAGGCATATCAATAGGCTTTAATTGGTTTTATCAGAATGATTACATAGCATTTCCACACCCTACCTACCTACAAAAGATCAAGCCTTGACCCTAGCTTTTTACAACTTCCGGCTTATTTCCACAGACCCAGCACCCGCCTACAGCACCTGCCCAGCACCTACTCACAACACCTACCTACAGCACCCATCTACAGCACCTACTTATAGTACCTGCTTAAAGCACCTACCTACAGCACCTATCTACAGCACCTACCTATAATAATCACTTATAATATAATTATACTTACTTATAATATTTATATCTTTTTGAAATTAGAATTTATATTAAGAATATTCTCCAAGTATAAAAGATTGAGAAAAAATGCTAGTAAGTAAGCTAGTCTGTGCGCTGTAAGCGAGCCAATTAAAATGATTTTCTAAAGGCGTAGGTGTATGAAAGCGATTTGATTTTTGGACCAGTGCGTCCTGCAGGCTGCCGTAAGACTGGTCGCCTGAAAAATTTTGTGAAGTCTGCTCATTGACACTGTCAACACCGTGAGCTACCACGACTCGGCAATTGAAGAGACATATCCGGCAGACTTCATGTTTTTAGGAATGACGCGATTTAGGGCAACTTTATGTTTCGTTCCCCCGACTCGGCACTGTAAAAGCCACAGCCTACGGGATGTATTTGCATTCAAATGCTATCATGCCAACAATTTCAGTCACAGGGTACATCGTAGAATCCGGGGATCGAAGCCTCCGTGCGGGAGGCCTACCAATTTGCCCGATTATCTAGCATTAGGTAGCATCGCCATTTCCTATTTGAGGCTTAATATTCGCACGTCCGACCAGGGGTTGATTTGCCGGTTGTTGAGTTGGTACTGACGTTGTTTCAGGCACGATACAGAGCTGGGTATAGGGTAATTCGGGCCTCCACTCACAGACAGGAATCGAATAAAAGCCGAAGAACGCAGCTGCAATGTGCAGCGAAGAAAGATTCATCTAAAAATAAGTGCCGGAATTGCTATTCCGTGTTCATCCAGTATCGACACCAGTCACGGGATTAAAGATGTACGATACTCAACTAACCCTATGCATAATAGTTTAATGGAAATGCGCCGCCAATAGATGTATGTTCGGCGCAAAAGTTCTTATAAAAGGACTCTCTTAGTTTCTCTTGGATGTGATGTGGCTGTATGTTTGGTTTCTACCGTTTGTTTCGGAGCATCGATTTGTGAGTCGCACTCCCGAGCTGCCCCATAGCTTGGAGCCATGCCAGATTCTTCAAGTCTTTTTTGTGAAATCAATTTCTCAAATTTTTCCACCGACCTGTGATTCAAACAGACCAATTGGGCTTTTTCCCAACAAGATCTCAGCTACTGGAGCATCATGCTTGCTCCCAAGGCCCTACCGGCTTGTTTGACTTATTTATTTCTATCGACGACTGGAACACAATCGCTACCATTCGCATTTGGACTGCTTCCAGTCTCGAAGCACATGCCACTATTTGCCTCACGTCAAGTTGGAAATGGGGTTACTGGGAATCAAACTGGAAACTCGGGTTCTATCACCTCTGGAGGCATAGGTGACGGCAATGGCGTTGGTTTCGCAGGCACTGGCAATGACATCGACACAGGTAAAGTCAAGGCGCGGAAACTTTTCTCAAACAGGTTGGCTCAATGACATTAACTCGTTAATAGGTGACGATTTTGACATCGGAGACGGAAACAACACGATAGGCGATGGAAACACAATCGAGATCGGGGATCGGATAACCGAAGTAACTAATATTAATGTGGGCTCTGGTAACGTGTCTGACGTCGGCTTGGGCTCAGGGAAATTAGGAAAACAGTCTGCGGTTAATGGGACAGAAATGAATATCAATATCAGTCTGCGCGTCACAGTTGAAGATGGGCGAATAAGCGTTGGACTTGTTTAGTATCAATCGTCACTTCTTCAACAAATCTAGTTATAATAATAAAAAACTGCCTTCTATACCCATGAAAGATAAGCATTTTGACCTGATCTTGTTGATGTTGAACTTGGTTATAGCGAAGTGGTAAGGAGATTTTGATGGCTAACATAAGTGGCATCAAGAGGGGACCATCATCGAGCCACAACAGCACCGTCTGGGAGCCTCAATGAAGAAGGAGGTGGATTTACAGACATGACAATATATCTGCAGAGATTCTAGTAATCCTTGTTTTTGATAAACGCTGCTGTTCCTTACATTGGCTCCTTTTCGGCGCCTTAACACGTTATCGGCTTTGGGCCAGGTGCAGAGTACGCCTTCCCTCCATTGTTCGTAGCACCGCCTGTTCCGTAGATGTTAAGCAGGATTGATGGATCAGTTTGTTGATAAGCTCCCGGGAAGCTGACAGTGGCGCTCGGCGAGAAAGATCCGGATCCGGAAACCTTGATGTTCGCACAAGAGATGTAGAATTGGGCCCCTTTCTGCGAGTAAGCCGAGTGAAGGGCCAGTAGCTCAACGCGCAGAAGATACTCGCCAGGGGCGATGCACTGGGGTAGGTTGAAGTAACTCCATCCTCCATTTTTGATCATCTTGTCGACGGCCCACTGGCCGGAACTGATGTCCAAGTTGTCTTCGGCGACCTTGAACCACTTGAGGCCCGTGATGCCGCTGCTTGAGGCACTGGGCACTTTGGCAAGCCAGGCGGTGATTGGGCCCTTGTGCGACTTGGCGATGGGATTGTCCGGGTCCCCTGGGAACTGAGCACCACCAATGACATGCTGCCACCACGCACCGATCTTATCGCCCGGCGCGACTGTGATAACTTCCTGGGAAGAGGTTGCTACCTTGCCGCAAATGATATCTTGAGAGTTGACGTCTTCAGTTGGGTTGTTTTGGTTGGGAGCACGGAGGCCCGCAAGGGAACCGTATTCTTTCCCATTCACCGACACTTTCTACAGGTGGACATTGTCAGCTTGAGGAGTCCGCTACAGAATGGCATCTACTAACTTGAAATATGCAGTGCCCTTGGGCCAATGCGGCAAAAGCGATTACAGAGACTAGCTCGAACTTCATTGTGGCAACCTGCGTGATAGGTCAGAAGGAAAGGATGTGCAGTTTGTGTCTGGAAATTAGAACTTGAGAGGCCATGCAGTTCAACAGAGAGCTACCTCGACACTGTTCAAGCTATATATACACAACTGCGACGTGTCTAGGCGGCTAAGCAGGCCGAGAAAGCATGTCTCAGCCCGGAAGCCAAGTCAAGTCTACCGTTCAATAGCAAATGAACCACCGTTGAAATTTGACCGTCAGGCGTTCCCCCAAACCACATGCCCCATACACGATACTGACCTGACATCGTTGAAATTACTCGTCGGCACGGGTTCGTATACCGTGTAAGCGCAGCACTAAAAGGGCCGAAGACGTCTCGCAGATAGAAATGCAGGTAGGCTGAGAGCTCATGTGAATTGACCCACCACCCCCAAACTGTATGTGATTGGCTACAACGGAAGACTTCTACCGTTGCATATGAATACTCCATCTTGGCAGGTAGGCTGGCATATTTAGGCAAAAGGCATCGCAGTCACAAGCCATAGCACCACCTGGGCAGACACGGCTGGCATATGAAGGCGGACTCGGCATCGGTATTACTACAACAAGAAAGTTCCGGTGCGGCAACCTAGCTCGGTCAACATAAGTCCGCTGTGAAATGTCTGTGTTGATGCACAAGACGACGCGTTGCCCCGGAAAGAAACTCCGACTTGCCGCCTCTATACCACCCGGATGGCCATATTTCCTCTCATATATTGCCACCCCAGGCAGCTCAAGCTCTCATGCACTGCAAGTTTCTCGCCTGCTTAATTAGATCGATGACTGTTTGATCGAACGTCCGGTATTCGAAGCCCAGCTCCTTCGATGCGGTTTCTCCGTCCAGACCGTGTGATGTGTCGATCGTCTGCTCCTCTTGAGCAATCTTGTCTTTGGCCCAATCGAAGGCTTCCACAATGATCTTGGCTGCAAGGCCGTATGAGAATCGATCGGTGGCAGTGGGCACATACCTCTTCCCCCCCGCCTCTGGCTTAACGAGTGCCTCGACATGTGCAACGGCAAGATCTCGGACGTCAATCCAGAAGGGAACTCGTGCAACGGGAAGAGGACCCTCTCCGCTTGCAATCTTCCATAGCATTGCGTTGGATTCATTCAGCTTGTCGACATCACTGACCGGATGTGCCACCGGTCCGAAAGTCATTGGGGGGCACAGCGTCACGATGTCGAAACGCGGCTTTTTTTCCTTCACAAAGTCCCATGCGGCGAGTTCCGCAAACTTCTTGGAGCCCCTGTAGGCGACAACTGCGCTTGTCTCCGGTGCTGCGGCTTCCTCATAGGTCAAGGGGTTCCAATCCTCGCCCGTGTAGGTGAAGTAAGGAGGCGCTTTGCGGTTGACATCCAGGACCGAGGCGAATGAAGAAGTGATAACGACACGCTTAATACTTCGGCTTGTGCTTGCAGCTTGGAGGATTGATCGTACACCGTTGATGGCGGGTATAATCAACTCTTTCTCGTTGTCCTCAGTGTCATACGTGAACGGCTGCAAAAGTGAGTCAGTAGATGGCTCATGCTCCTTGTTTGCATTGTAGGAAGGTTTACGCTAGCTACGTGAATGACAGCATCGACATCTTTGACGGATTCAGCGAAGACATCAAGCTTCTCGAACTCTTCGATTTGGACAAAGTCCAGTTGGTTGGCGAACTGTGGCCGAGCCTTGATCATTGCATCTCCTTTAGCGAGGGAACGGGTCGCGCCGCGGACCTTGATCCCCCGAGATAAAAGAACATCAACGACATGGGCGCCGATGAAACCCGTTGCACCCGTCACTAAGACATAGTCCCTGTTTATCTGTGAGCTTGGGTACAGTGTCAAGGTCAGGGGCTCCTTACGGTTGGTTTGTCATAATGCCTACCAAGAACTGAGTCTTGTCGTACAGGCCTTGTAGACTGTGCGAGCCTATTTAGACGCACTTTGGGGAAAGTATTGTGCTGATCAATTTCCAGTCAATCCGTATCACGGAGTTCGGCCGTGCAGCTTGAGAAGTGCGACTGAGGGGGAGTTAACCACACGGAGGATGAAATATCCAGAAAGGCCGTTCCCCTCATTGCCGTACATCCCCGCCTCTTCACTGGGTGGGTCTCACCAGTGACAAGGATATTAATCCTTAAGATTTTATGGGGAACAAACAGATTTGGCAAGCTTCATTTCCTCCATGTTTTGAGAAGAGCAATTCGTTGGAACAATCATGATGATCTGACTACGCGGAATCGAACGCTAGGTCAACGAGCGACCATGAATGGTCAAAGTTGAGTGCACACATTGCTAACTCACCTTAACTCCTCATTGTGTTAATTTGTTTTCATGATATGGCGTTGGTCCACGCCTGAGTTTTTATAACAGTTTGGTTCTTAACAAACCGCTTCGCTTTTTCGGTTTGTCAAAGCTCTCTCGATACACACGTTATTTCCTCTGGGTTTCTGAGATATCCTGTTGACGACTTAATTTGGCTACTGGGTATCAATTGATGATGAATCTGGTGATGAATACTGTTCGCATACTTGTGTCGGTTCCTAGCATGTACACGGTTGAGTGCGACATCCTGACCACGACAATGTTGCCATTGATAGAACTACAATGTGTAGCGGACTTCGTGATATGAACGAGCTCCCTTTGAAACCGGCTGTTTAGAACATCCACTTGGAGCTTACTGCCGTCTTAGCCGCTCTTCTTCCCCTCGGCAATATTGACAAGTTTTCCCGCAAGTTCCGAAGCTTTTCCCGGGAACGGGCTGTGGCCAGCGGACATTCTGACCTCTCTCATTCCTGGCGTGGACTTCACCAGCTGCTCCTGAAGAGTCAACGGAAATACCAGGTCATTTTCGCAAATCAAGTAGGTCTTGGGTATTGTGATGTCTGCCGCAATGAAGTCGATGCCTGTTTCGAACGCGTCCTGGGAATGAGGCAATAGCTGGGCATACGACTTTCTGGCTTCCTCTTCGGAACAGTCGTTGTACAGCAACTCCAGGCCTTTCTCGTTTACTTGGGACTGCTGGTTCTGCACGAGGAAAGCGGCTGTCAGTTGCCACACTCAAAACCACGGATCACAGCCAAGCCCACCTTGGTGTATGTATGACTCGCCGGTCGTTTGCCAATCTGGCCACGCCCCACCAAACATCGTAAGCAGATCCCACCCCTTTACGGGAACAGCAAACCCAGCAACAAAGACAATGGACCGGAATCCGCCTTTCAGTCCCCTTTCGGCACGCTCTCGAACTCCTTGTCCTTCTGTGGCTACAGTGGCCGGGACTCCTCCGTAAAAATGCCCGATGAGGACAATGTCTTTGCCCTCTTCAAAAAAGGGAGTTGCAGTCTCGACAGTTTTCGCTTTATCAGCCTCCCAGGTCAGTCCGATTTTACCGTGGCCCATGGAAGGCATTTGCGGGATGACACATTCATATCCCAGGGCAGTGAGCTCGGCCTTGAGGTGCTCATAGCACTGCGGGGGATGCCACGCTCCGGTGACAACGAGGAACACCGGCTTGTCAGTTTGAGGAGACGCCATGGTCGTGAATTTAGTATTGAGAACCGAGGCGAAACAAGAATGTGATAGAAAAGTTGACGATGGATATGTTATCCCAGTGAAACATGAAGACGCGGTAGTTATACCCGATGAGTTGGCACATCTCAAGAGTGCAAATCGGCAGAGAGCACCATGCTGGGGGCCCCAGAAAGTCGGGGTTGGACAACGGAGGAGAATGCGGGAGCGTAAAAAACTTGCACCCGCTGGACTTTGACTAAACTGCAACATGGGATCGAACGACAGCTGAGGAGGGTGGTATCAAAAACGCCTGGTTCTTGTTAGAAGCGGATCGATGGCTCGCAATACGAGAGTCAGAGCCCCTGTGAGTGGTGATCTCAACACCAGCGTAGCAATGACGGAGGACTCCATGCTGCGCCGTTGGTTCAGTATCCACCTCATCTCGCGAGATATAGTTCGCCGAGCATTGTCGCCCCAAACTTCCAACACCCGGCAAGCGACTTGATTGAAGAATCACCGGCCCTGTTTCACAGCTCGACATCCTTGTGCTGAAGAAAAAACAGTATTGGTTTTGGCATACATTTATCGGGCACCAGACCGGGCTCAACTGCCTTGGGTTGTAGCACAGCAATGTCTAAAGAAAACAGCTCAAAGCAAAATTCGAACTTCTTATTGTGCTGAGGCGCAGATCTCCGTCTCCCGAGTATTTCGTGCGTCCCTAGAATGACGACAGTTACAACCGCGCCAGCAGTTTTAGCTGAAGACTCTCGTATCTTCGGAAGGTCCATGTTGGTAAGCTTTTATGCTTGCAGTCTACGTCCCAGGTCCTGTTTCTCACTAGCTCTCGGGGGCAGTGCCTGTTTGTCGGCGAGTATACCTCCGGCACGGTCCTTTGCACTGTCAAAGCATCCATTCTCCTAATGTACTACCGCTTATTCCCGACACGATCGGTGAGAATTGATGGATACGTCCTCGGAGGGATTACATTCGCGTGGTGGGTGGCGGTTGTCCTGGTCTCGACCTCCCAGTGTACTCCCGTGTACAAGGTCTGGAATCCTTTGATGGAGATGGGGTCTTGTTTAGATACGAACAAATCTTCTTAGGTAACTCCATACCCAACATTATTACCGACCTTCTGATTCTCTGCTTGCCGGTTCACGAAGTCTCAAAACTGCAGGTCCGACGGTTTCAGAAAGTCGCTATCACCGGGATATTCTTGCCGGGCGGCCTGTGAGTCGCTCAAAACTTTCCAACTCAATGATTCATGTTGTACCAAGGTCCGTCAGGGTTGTTGTGATCAGTTGCATCCGACTGAAGGCAGTTGTCGACCTAGCCAACGCAGGAGTTGAAGCTGATTTCACCCGTAAGAGTTAGAAACCTTATCGGTGCAGGCTCTCTCTTCTGACAGTTTGTAGTGCTCGTCGGTCCTTGTTGGATCTGGACCACCGTCGAGCCGACTATGGGGATGCTTTGCGCCAGCTTGCCCACGATGCAGCCACTCATGTATCTTCTCTTTGGTCGCTTCATCGGCGGTTCCTCAAAAGACCGGGGACATAACACCGGGATCGTGACAATAGGCGGGATTGGGCCAAAGAAGTCTGACAAGAACAAGGCTCAACCGAGAGACGGGGCCTTCAAACGACTCCACGACAACGACTCCGCAGAGCAACCAGTGTTGTGGCCAGAGTTCCTTGCCAACGATCTAACACAACAGAGGAGCCAAGGAGAACAGGCGAGAGGAGACAGGACGAAGCAATTTCACTTAATTTGATCAAATTGAAAGTCAGAAATACTTGAACCGAGTCCCGAGCAGCAGATTCTCGATAGGCATTAGTCAGAGGACCAAGAGGATTCCGGCCGAGTTTAGATGTCCATTTAGTAAAAGAATTACGACACGATATTCGTATCTGTAAATGCAGTGCACTCAGAAGTTGTCTGAGCGCTTGGCAAGCCCTGAACGTGATCAAGTGTCTATTCATCTCTGGCGCCCCCTGTTTTTGATATATCGCACCCAAGCTGAAAACTCTCTTGGACGGTCATTTTTGTATAGGCTTCCTGCAGCTGTGACGAAATTCGACCTGAGGCAGTTAAGTATATGAAGTTCAAACATTACGGGGTGTGTAAACTGACCGGCAACTGTCCACCGCTTGCTGACCCGCCCCGAAAACAGTCGAATTACCTCCTGCAGCATACCGATGGTGTCGCGACCGTACCGTGATGCCAACAAGATGGCCATGTGCCCCATCCTCTCAAATAGCACCACAGCAGCTATTGGCATCTTGTGGGGATCCAGTACTCTCATTGACTCGTCAATATTTATCATATCACGAGTTATATTGATGGCCATTTCCAGAGCCGCTATAGAGGACTCCCTGACGACAAAAGTGTTTTTTTGGCGACCAATACACATCAACCTCTTCTCGTGTAGGTCAACAAGTGCCCTTGCTTGTAATTAGTTGCTGGGTACGGACGGAAGTGGGAAGGGATTACCCACATGAGATATATGATTACTACGCTGTATTGATGCTCCAAAAGCTTCTGAGTTGTGCCCAGTGTGTCCCGAATGTTCTGTCGTATTGATCTATCAAGCTCCCAAGATCCATCGGCCAAGAGTGTCTCCAGGCAAACGGACGGGTCTCTGGTTAACTGGAGGACACTCTGCAGAGCGTACATGGCCCGGAGTCCGTTGGCAAAAACTCCGTGGCCCTTGGTCTCTTCGGCGGGGAGGGCAAGAGCTACTGGAGGGGATGAGGCCTTTGAGCCAATGCACCGGCTCCATAACTCGTCATTTCCCGGGAGTGTGTCCCCTATTTGGGCGTCGCGGACGAGCGGTATTCGTCCTGATATCCGGGAGGAGTAATCGTCCAGTCTGTCAAGATAATAGATTGCCCACCACGCACGCATCCTCTCTTCGTTGGTAGCTGTCGTATAGTCCAAACTCTGATGCAGCCCCGCAAGGTGCCCTAGACTAGCGCAAATTGCCAGGCTAGCATATGCGTCGGAGGCGAGGCCGTGGCCTTGCTCGTATATGGCAAGCAGGAGGCCAGACTGAATAGTGAGGAAGCGGTCCCGACGACACGTTTGCAGGAGCAAGAACGAAGACTTGCAGTCGTCGTACAATGGCAGTATTAAGGGTTGATAGTCCGTGTTGATGAGCAGAAAATGGAGGAGAAGGCACGAGAGCTCGGCACAGGGCGCGTCCTGTAGTGTTGCTGCTTTCTCTCTCAGGGTGATGGGGTGAATGATTGGCATCCATGCATGTACCGATGAGACGTAGCCGTCGATGACGCGCCCTACTTCAAGGCGAAGCGTCCCCAGAGTTGCAAACAGGTGTGACGTTAGCAAGCGGTCAGGATCTTGGTATCCGTGTCCCCTCGGATACGGACCAGGCCAAGTGGGAAGGCCGGTAAGGTTATCATTTCCCGGCGGATGTCCCGATGGCATACGTTGCATCTTCTCGTGATGGCCATAATTGCATGCATTATTGGTGCTGTATACATGGATCAATGGCTGTTGAATGCAAGGCAGTTGCTGCAACTCAGATTCTCACCTGGCACAGCGACCACAAACTGGCATCAACCGATCGCAACCCTTCTTCTTGGCGGAGCACGTGAAGCAGGCATTGAGGGCGGAGCTTTTTGATGACATGTCGGTTGGATATCCGATCAAAGGATCGGGACGCTGTAAAGGACAGGATGAAGTTGCGGTTAACGAGACGTCTGAGACGAAAAGATGTCCCAATCAACTCTTTGCTGACGGACTAAAACAGGTGGAGCTGAAGCCAATTGGGACGCTAGGCCGCGCCTAGACCGCCGGTAGACCGAGCCCGGTCCGCTTTTAGCGTGCTGCTAGTCTCTATACAGCCACTGGTGAAGTCCCCAAAGGCACGTGCTGTTCGGACAAGCGTCGGACTAGCGCCATGAGGATTCGAAGCGTGGTCAGCAAGCTTGATGAATAGCCACTCTCAATGTTTTCGACATAGGGCGGACATGCTGTTAGCCAGATCCTCGGTTTCGCAACTTGTACTACTCGTCATGGTTCCAGATCAAGTAAAAGGTCATCCTTTTCCTGTGAGGTCTGCCATCTTCCAAGTATAAAGAGCCAAGTCTGTCGCCCTGCCTGCTTCAGTTTGTCTTGTTGTAAGTCAACGCACAAGAATTCAACCCGCAGCAACTCATAGCTCCTGCCCGCGGAATTGATCAACGGACTTCTATTTTTAACTTGGAATCTTTACAATCATGGCTCATCCCAAACAGTCCCGTGCCCCCTCTCTGTTCATCACCCATGGAGCAGGCCCTTTCCCGCTCATCAGTCCTGAATGGGAGCACTACCGACAACAGGTCGCCAAGCTAGGCACCAAACTCGACGACGTCAAGGCTATTATTCTTATCTCGGCCCATTGGGAGACTGACGAGCCTCACATAACTGCCCTCGACAATCCCGGACTTTACTTCGACTATGGAACCGTGCCGAATGCCAAAGACTTTGTCCCCCAAGCAGCCTACGAGACTAAATATCCTGTCGTGGGGGACGCCAAGTTAGCAGCCGATATTGCCGGGCGCCTCCATGAGTTTGGGTTCAATCCTGTCCTGGACCATGAGAGAGGACTCGACCACGGCGTCTTTGTACCGTTGAAGATCATGCGGCCCGGGGCCGACATCCCGGTCGTCGAGCTAAGTGTCCTGACGGGAAAGGACGAGAAGGACGCTACGGACAAGAACCTGAAGCTGGGGAGAGCGTTGGAAATTTTTCGTGATGCTGGTTATGCCATCCTAGGCAGTGGGGGCTCTTACCATGACTTCGCAACGGGCATCAAAGCAACCCTCACCGGGTCGGCGATTCCTTCTGGCGCTGAGGATTTCGAGGACTACCTCAGGGATACAGCATCGATTCCCAATGTTGATGACAGGGTGAAGGTGCTTGGGAGGTGGCGGGAGCACCCTGCGAGCTACGTCTCCCATGTGCGCGGCGAGGCTGAGCATTTCTGGCCTTTCCTAGTTGCAGCTGGGAGCGGTGGAAACGCTGCTGGCGTGAGACAAGAATTAATTCGCAGCCGAGGAGGGCCCATGAGCTTCTATGAATGGTAGTTTAATGTTGCACCACATGAGTTACCGAGCCAGGCAATGACGAAATGGACCGGAAAAACATTGGCTTCTCTGATACTTCCAGCAATGATTGTTTCGTGAAGCCTGAGTTGGTTTCGTCACGCCACCTCAGCCACATGTGATCAAGAACCAGTCATGCCCCGCGGTGGACCAGTATTGCATCCCGACCACCGGTACAGAGGGTGGTTCTCTGCCCCTTCTAAATTCAGCCGTCCTATGACATGTCACTTCGCAGGCGCCTTGCTTTCGTCATAGATTGGGATTTGCAATGTGCGCTGTAGGCACGAAGAACTGGGAGCAAGCGCTCTAATGTACACAACCTTATCGTATGTCGAGAATTCATCGTAACAATCCCAGAGCTCGTCTTGCGCTAGCCTTGGGGCGTCGAAGTTCTTCTGTCACTGACCGCAACGCACTACTGGAATATGAGATGGTTTGTCTAATTGATGCATCACCAACAGCGTGAAGTTGACATTGAAAGGAATGACTGATCAAAGGTTCTCTACATCCAAGACATCTTTCCTGACGGCCATAGGACTGCTATGAGGCTTAAAAGGTGTGCTTCCCGGTTAGGAAAACATTCAAGTTCGTCTCCCTACCAGGGAGTGGCGAATTCAACTCGGAAATGCGATGATTGCCTTGAATGAGTGTATCAAGGGTTCAACTTCTTTCGGCTGGATTACAGATATTCTACATCCTGCTCGTTGCCACCCATGTACCAAGTGCACAGGGATGCAACGTTGCGTCCAATTCAGACCCGGCGCTAAGTGGAAACAGATGAGGTCTTCTACAATTCAGCATTGAGCCAGTCGGCCTCCTTCTTCTTGTCATCGACATATTCAGACAACCTCTCCTTCAAGTCCTCGACGGAAATCTCGCCATCGACATTGTCAACCTTGTGCTTGTGAGGAGGGATGGGAACGCGACCCGGAACGTGAATGACGCCGTTCTTGGCGATACCGTCGGCAACGACGATGGGGATGTAGCCGTTCAGCTTAACCTTCGTCCAGCCGCCCCACGTAGCGACATCGACAGCAATGTTCTTTCCATCGAGCAGAGTGGGCAGATCGACGTGGTAGTGCTCCATGACGTTGACATCTTTCTTGTCATCGGGGCGATAGAAGGCATCACTGTAGAGAGTCGCGTTGGCGACGATCTGGTACTTGAGCAGGGCTTTGAGGTACTTCAGGCCGAGGTCGGTGTTGAACAGGAAGGCGTTGGCCCTGGGTCCGAGACGAGCAAAAGCGTTGTTGGAAGGGGCGAAGACGGTAGTACCCGTAGACTTGACGCCGTGGATAAATTTCACAAAGTCGGTCTTCTCATATGCAAGCAGCAGAGTCGAAAACTGGCTCGGGAGGAGAGTAAGCTCGCGGCCGACCATGGGAGGGGGGATAATCAAGCTGTTGACAGCGTGAATGATTCCGTTCTTGGCACGCTGTACAAGTATTCATCAGTATTCATTGATGCAGAGGATGTTTGGAGGGGAAAGGACGCTTACAATGTTGACCGCGACAACCTTTGCGTAGAAGTTGACACGAACACCACCGAGACCGACACTTGTACGAAGGCGCTGAGGCTTGTCGCCGAGCCACGGCTCGTTCAGCAGCGTGGGGAGAGTGTGTGTACGCAGGACCCTCTTCGCATCATAGTCGCCGACTCCCACATGGTACTTTATAATCGCCTCAATCACCTCCTTGCTGGGCTTTTTGTGTTTGGGGATGTGCTCGAAGGCGCCGTTCGTGGGCACAAAAAGAGTGTGGTTCGCCTCCGTACTCTTCAGGACCTTGACGATGTCCTCGTAGTCGTTCACCAGCTTGGCAAACTCGGTGGTGTGCTCACTCTCGGAGATGAGCTCGTAGATGGTCTTGTCGGATACGTGGGGGTCGCTGAAGACCTCCTCCTCGAGCAGGTGCTCGAACTTGTTCTCGACGGTGTCCTCGAGGGAGTGCAGGGCGCCCTCAATGTGGGCAGACAGGGAATCGATGCCGTCTTCGACAGTGTTCACGATGGAATCTTTGGACGGGACGCGGTCCCACCAGGATGCTCGGTCGGGGCGATTTTCGTTCTTAATTGCCGCTTGCTCGAAAATTTTGGGGTCTGGGAGGATGAAGGCGTTGGCTACGGCCACGCACGATAGGGCTGCGACGGCTTTCATTTTGGATTAATTTCCCTGGTAATAATGCTATCTCGTTTCTTCAGATAAAGATTGGAAATGGGAGCGCAGATGGCAGAAGAATGTAAAGCGGAGGGGAGGGTACAGATAAGGTCTTCTTTTTGTCCTTTAACGCCTCAGAGAGAAACACACCATGCTTTGTGCATACGCCAAACAGCTATAGGCAGACTCTGGAGCTACGCCAACGGCTGTAGATCTACTCGTCAGCTGACGTCAAGGTGATCGGACTCTGGGCGGCGAGGTGAAACTCTCCCCGCTCATCCCGTCCAATGGAGCTCGAATCCCCGGACGAGCCGGAGCGAACACTAGACGTTGGGGGAGCGCGAAAGTGGAAACCCATTCGATGCGAGGAACAAAAAGCCTGGGGCCCAACAGGTGGATACAAAAGGCCGAGGCCGCCCACCTTCTAGAACGCAACTTCAGCTCATCATCGATCTGTTGCATAAATGAATGAGGTGATTTGGTCGCAAGCCAAGCAAGCAGCCGAGTTATGCAGAGCTACTGGATGAAAGCTAAGCTATTGAAGCTAAGCTATGAAAGCCGCATTCCACCAGCTAGGTCGAGTACGTCATTTGTCTCACGTGTGAAACCGCTTTCGTTCTTCAGCCATCGGACTCTCGGGGTTAATGGGGTCTCCATTCATCGGCCTGTTTTCTCCCCGCCTCCGACCTCGCACGGCCCTTCTCCGCTGCTCCGTCGGCTGAAGATTCAGACGCTCCGGATGTCTCTCGGCCGGATTACTAATGACATTAATCCCGCCGGATTTCGATGGCCCCATGCTTATGATTTGGGTGTGTGTTTGGCTCAGCGATTGTTATACTTTCTCTCTCTTGGGCATTCACAAACCTAATCCAAAAAGTTGGTTGACAGAACGGAGAGCCGACGCCATTGAGTTCCGATGTGCGTTTCCCCACAGACAAGAAACATGATTATGTTTGATGTCGAACTAAATAACAACTACGGGAAGATTTAATGCTCTACACGTTGTGTCGTGATATATATTTCCAAAGCTGTTACGGGTCGGGCCTAGTTGTTCAAATGAGGCAAGGCTTGGCTGAACGTTAATGCAGTTTAGTCTCCGGCTTGATTTTAGCAATCCGCTGCAAATTGATACTGGCTGATACCTTGTCACATGGACGGATAATTTCGCTGACAGAAACAATCCTTTGATCTACGGAATGCCATCCGCCAAATATACTGTTCAGCGTACCGACTCCATCTTCCTCAGAGACGAGGTAGTCTCCCACTCCAGAGTCTTTGCTTGATGCAATGCCACTGTTGAGAAAGTCGAGACTGGTGTTGCGTATGTCATCTCATAACTTTCAAGTTGATCTTTGTTCAGCAAGGTCCACTGGTACAAACCTTTGTTCGGTCACCAGCCAATGCCCAACCAGCAACGCCCCTATGCCAATGCCGCCATCTGCATCCTAATCACGCCTTTTACGAAAACCCCGGATATACCCACGGGCGGCTTTGCTTGATCTCAGTCCGGCTGTTCGCAGCCACAAGGATAGGGAGCCCTCCGCCCTGAGCTCACAGAGTCCCAGTCCGCCATCAAGTTACATATGTAACCGTTCTACACGATTTTCATCATTTCAAAGTGTCAAGGAAACGAACACAACATTTGAGCTTGAGAACACAAAAGGTCATTTGATTGTGTGTCAGATTATAGTATTATGGTAATAGTTCTGTTTTACATAACACGGTTGTCCCAAATTAAACGGCGCCTTACGGTTTAAAACAAGCACAACTTTTTCGAACGCGGATGACAAAAGAAAGCACAGAAATGCCTCAAAGACGACATGTGTGCGTAGAAAACATGATCGAGGTATTCTCACTGTTTTAAAGTCGCGGGCTTACTGACTGCCTTCTTGAGGGCATCATACTTGCCCTTTTGCACGTTGTCCATGTGATTCAGGACGCGGGGGTACACGTCCTTGTGAGCGGTTGGGCTTATCCAGGCGTCCATATGACCACGGCCCTTGAACACCTGCCTCTCGTAGCAGATGCCACCGTTGGCCTCGCTCAAGGTGGTGAAGGACGTGTCGGTGTTCTCGGGGGCGTAGACGTCGTCTTCGGTTCCAGAGAATAAGAAGATGGGCAGGCCTCTGAGGCGAGCAATGTTTTGAGGCGTCACAAGGTTCTCGTTCTGAGAGTCTGTCACGTACCCATTGAGACCCTGGTGAACAAGGTGCTTCAGGCTCGCCATTGAAGTGCCTCCGACGAAGTTTTCTAGCTGGGAGTGGGTGGCTTCATTGAGGCCCTTATGCGTCCAAAGTCTAGAAGAAGTCAGTAATGGACAGCTAATGAGGTGGACTAGGGTATTTACCGGCCGAAAATAAGCGAGCTGCGATGACAAACAACCGAGTTGCAGATTTCGTTGCGGTGACCGACGGGGTAGAAACGTAGCAGTTGGTTGATGGCCTGCTGGATGTAACCGTCCTGGGGGGTGCTGGTACAGTCGAACCACTTGCCCTGGAACAGGTTGTAGATGCTGGCGAGGGATATGGGAAGGCTGGCCTTTGCATAGTTGACCGTGGCAAACTTGGGGTTCATGAAAACTTGCGAGGCAGTCACACCGCTGAGCCACTGACGGGGTATCGTGCCGTCCAGGAGACCGGAAGCCAAGGCAATAGAGCCAGCGGAATGGGCTACCACATAAGTCATGTGAGAAGGACCAGAACCATCGAGTCTGTCGATGATGGAGTGCCTCTTGCGGATCCTCTTAAGCGCTGCCTGGATATCACGACGAGCGTCGTATGTAGTCCAGTTCTGTTGTGCTACAATGGTCTTACCCACGCGGTGGACCATCGCGTATACACGGTAACCCTTGCTGCGGAAATAGTTGACCGAGTTCTTCTCTATGGTAGGTAAGGCGAACATCTGCTGGTCGACAGCAGCGCCAGGGACGAAGAGCAGGATTGGAGCGTCATTGGCATCGCCGCGGACACCCTGCGGCTCCCACATGTACAGCTTCGTCTTGACGCGGTCGTTGGACTCGACCGTCATCTCCTCAGACCAAGGGGTCGGGTTCTTGTAGCTGTGGAATGGAAGTGTAGGCCACAATTGAGGAATAAAAGGGGTAAGAAAGGCGCCAGCTGCCTTGGCAGCGAAGTATCCTAGAAAGTTGGCCGTCGAAACGACTCTGGCATAGGGGCTGGAACCCGTTACCTCCAGAGTGGTGCACTCCTGGAGGAATGCATCTGGGCGGATGTGAATGACACCCTTTCCACGCACGCGGTCGGGAATAGACTGGTCCTGGTCGTCAACCTCGGTGATGGTACAATACAGAGTCGTGGTGGCCTTCCAAAGATTTAGAGGGTTGAACACAACATCCGAATTGACCACCTTGTAGCCATTGAAATGCAGCTTTTTGCCGTCTTTCTGGGAGATCAGGAAGTTGTACGTGAGGTTCGTGGTATCTGGAGATCTTGGGTCGTCATTAAAAAGCTGGAATTTGCCGCCCTGGACCATGGAAGTTCCTCCCAAAGTCGGGCAGGTGAAGGTACCGGTGAGATTGGCCTCGTGTTCCTTGTCATTGACAACTAACCTCGTTAGTATGGTAACATCACAAGATCAAGGCACTTCTTACGGTTATGGGTGTTCCATGATCTGGCACTGAGGAAGAACCGAGCGTATTCACCCCGGCCCTTGGCAGTCTCGGTAGCTGTCTCAAAACTGAGGGTTTTCGCACCGTCTCCAAAATGGATCCAACCGTCCATCATCTCGGTAAAAGAGATACCAGCCGTCTTGTCATCCGCGGCTATCTTGATAATCTCCCGAACTCTGGCTACTTGGAGGTTGTCGTCTCCATCTGCAAACTGGTTGTGCGCCGGCTCAGCGAAAAGGTTAAGAGAGCCTGGTAATGTCAGTATGCAATCAAAAATTATTTCCCAGTGGCGGCTGACCGTTCTTCGTCTTCAAATCGATTTTGACACCAAAGTCTTCACCAACTTTCTCGACAGACCTCTCGGCAAGCGCGGTAATCGTTGCGAAAGGGTTGACTCCAAGAGCAGCGGGAACGATGGCACCATCGCAAACGACTAACCCCTTGTGCACTTCAGTACCCTGGCCGACGAAGAGCTGGCCTTTGTGGTTGACGCCGCCGCCGTCGCCTGTGCCGTCGTTGCTGATACGGGCACCGCCACTGCAATGCGTCAGATGTTACATGCTTGAGAGAAACGGCAGCTGATACTCACATAGCGTGGACGGTAATCTCTTTTTTACCAGGCAGGTAAAAGAAAGGACTATCAACGTAAACACCTCCAATCAGTTTGGTGAGCTTGGCCAGGTAGCCCGCGAGCTTCTTGGCTCTATGCGATTGTCCAACCCCGGAGAAGTTGATCAGAGGTCTATCCTTGTCCAGCTGCATAGTAGCTTGGCTGCCTGTAGGTTGTTTGTCAGAGACTCAGTTTGTCTCGAACGGCTGTTAAAGAAGCAAGATCACTTACTGTCATGAGACATGATGAGGTAGCATTGGGTTTTTTCTGTGCTCCCTTGGGGATAGTAAGGCCCGAGGACCCAGCTACCAGCCGCCGCAGCAACATGACCAATGGCACCCCTGATAGAGATGTTCTCAGGGAACAGTTTTCCTCCTGCAAGAAAGGAAAGCATTCCCTGGTAGTAGTTTGCCAGAGCTGCAGGAATGGCTCCCTCTTGAATGACAAATCCGTCCAAAGGATTGTCCACGTCATGCCGGCAGTCAATTACACCGGTGATGCAAGGCCCGACAGGCTGATTCGGCGGGGGGTCTGGCCGACCCATGCTGTTGATATAATCGTTGGTGTTGTAACTGGACGATATGATTAACACAGGTGAGTGGATATGAAGTCTTGGTAAGAGCTTACCCGAACGCCAAGATGTCGCCGTTGCCGCTCATTCCGTGACCGACATCGTTACTCATCTGCAGACCAAACTTCTTGCTGCGGAGAAGAATCTCCGTGGTTCCAATGCTGCCTGCACCGAAGAAAACGAGCTCCTTGGCATGAACCCACATCAGGTCCTCGTAGAAGAGATTGTTGAACCTGGCGCGTCTCCCACCATGCCAGGCAAAGTGCACAATGTAACCTTCCCTATCCTGGGCTTTCGTGACATAGCGGACCTCACACTGGCAGAACATCTCAGCGCCCCAATTCCAGGCGTCACTGAGATAGTTGACCAGTGTCGTGGACTTGCTGCCGTCATTGAGGCCCGTGGTGTCTTGGCCAGACAAGGTGGAAGCACGCATGTAAACGCCGGTGCTGTTCTCTCCATCTTCAAAACGGGTGGTTTGAGGCACACGGTCAAATTTGTCGCCCCAGCCCATGAGCTTGGCCTGCTTTTCGAGTGTCTCGAGCTTTGGGAGCTTGGGGAAGTCTTTAGGATACTTCTCAGGCTCCAAGACCTCGGCAGCCCGCTTGTAGTCTGGAGGCAGTAAGATACCGGACAAGAACGTTTAGGACACGACTTACAAGGCTTGAGGTTCTGGTGGCCCTTCAGCTCCCTGGGCCAGATGGGTAGATTAAGAACTCCCTCGTCCGCCTCCAAAAAGACGTTGGCGTTCAGCAGGCTTGTACCGCCCAGGCCGTTGGCAACAAAGGCGTTCTGGCCATCGCCGACAACGAGATGGTAGAGACCCGTGGGGTCCCCTTGAGTCCCATATTTTCCGATGACACCAGGCAGACCGTCACTGGCTGCATTGGTAACGTGCAATTCTCGCGCGGCTTGCGGAAGTTGAGAAGGGAACTCTCCCGGCCACTTCTCCTTGCCACGTTCGAGCAGACAGACTTTCTTGTTACCTCGTGACATACGGCTGGCAGCAACGGCGCCACCGTACCCTGATCCAATGACGACTACATCGTAAGACGGACGGATCAGCTCAACAGGCCGGGAAATGCGGGGATGGGTGCCAGTGACGGGGTCAAAAGTCCCGTCGGTCTCATCATAACCCTTGTGGGACTCTGCAGTGTGATTAGAGGTGTGTTCATAGGTACGAGACTCTCTCCAACTGTTGGTCTTGTCGTTATCGCCGTTTTGGCCGTTTGTATGGCCTTGGCCGTTGGCCTCCCCGTCGTAGTCGGCCATTGTGAATGATAAGGCGGAAACCTCTCCAGGTAACAAGAAAAAACACGTGGGAGCCTTTGGCAATTTGCCAAGGATAGCAGCTCAGGAGGTATAGAAGCCACTAAGACCAATACCCGAGGTTTATGGGTAAAAGAAGGTTCTTATAGTAACAATTCCAGCCGTCTGTTGAACCCTTGGATTTACCCCAGACGGCAAAACGAGGTACGCATTCCCTTCAATGAAGATTCTGTTTTTTACCCGGTCGCCATCCAGAGAAAGCGGCCGCGAATTTCTTCACATGCTCGTCGAGGAATTCAATATGGATGTAGTGGCGGGCAAACTGAGAATTCCCAGTTTGTCCGGATGCGGACGTTTCTGCACAGCGACACCCACAGAATGTTCGCAGCCTTTCGAGAGCTCGTTGACACACAAATCAGCGTGTGGCCAAAAATAGTAGGGGTTTCACCCAACATAACATATTACATACTAATAGCTCTATTAAATATGGTTCAATGTGGCTTGGGAGAATATGTCTTACGAGACATGTCGAGATATGGTATGTTCATCACAGATCCTAGAGTTGTAAAGAAATGTTGTTTCTGGGTGATGGAAAAGCAAACCTCAGGAGCAGCCATCCAAACCGTTGGATATGGAAAGACCAAACTAGGTCTGTTTTCAATCCAAGGGGATCCACCGGCAGTTGATCTGCAAGTGAGGCATGGTCACGACGTGTCAAGAACCTGAGTTCTAAGACTGTAAGACTTGTCGCGCACTAGCATACCATCCCATGCGGAGTAATCTCCACAACGCAGGCACAGCTCTAACGGGAATGATGCAGACGATCAGATCCAAGAAGTCAAGGCTCCGTCTTTCCCAGTCTAAGGTGCAATAGACCTACTGAAGGCTGAGGCTAGCTTAAGTTAGCTAGGGCGTGGTTGCTGAGACGGTAGTCTCAGTACCTGCTGAGAGTGGCACAACGGGCATATTCAACGAAAGGCTACTTCCACACAAGAGGAGCAATGCTAAGTTCTCATCTTCGGACAAGGGTATCCAACCGATTGGCTGGTCTACGCCCATCACTCAGACGTACTTGCAAAAAGGAAGCACATGTACGAAAGCGGGAGGACTAGCGGCCCGCAACCGGATCGAAAGGGGGATTAGAGTAGCTACTCGTCAGAAAAGCAAGTATGCGCCAAGTTTGGAGAGCTCCAAAAATGCCGCAGGGTTCTAAGACATGGAACGCAAAGTGATCAAACTAGCATTCAGCTCGTTTCTGCTAGGCCTGTTGTTGTCGCGCCATGGGCAATATGGATACTAGACATTCCATTGCTCAGTTTGTCCGTAATGACTGTCATCAAATGCTTTTATCCGTCCCTAAGCTTTCGAGACAAACCATCCGCCCTCCGAAAAAACAGTTCATGACGGTGTGTGTTTGGATGCAACATAACGTGGTGGAAACCCTATTCAAAGCGCCACCCACCGTGCGGGACACGCGACTGATACTGCTTGAACTGGGCGATTTGCGGCTCATAGTCGTGGCATCAAGGTTGCTAACTGAACACATGTGAAAAGATTGGGATGTGTTGGGCATGTGATTTTGAGACAATAAAGTTCGCTTCAGATTCCTAAGAGCCAAGCTTGGTGGTAGGCATTCTAGGGCAAGGAGAAGGTCGGAGTAGCCCTGACTGATAGGATGACAAGTTGAGCCGAACTTCCTCCCTGGGCCGAGCGAAATATAAAGTAGAAAGGCTCATATCACTGCATTTGGTGTTAGATGTCTTGTCTATTATTTCATCCTAGATCCCAGCCACTCCGTCCGTAACTTGCAAAGATGGCTGTAGTCGAAGTCACCTATTCCCTTCCCAAGGATGCGAACGAGAAGAAGCTCGTGGTCCATGCCGGCGCGGAGTTCCAGATCAGCAGCTACAGCAAAGATGGCCACAAGGTAGATGTCAACTCCAAGGACCCCTCGCTCAGGCCAGCATACTTTTACACTGGTGCACCGTGGTCATTGCTTTGGAGCGACACAAAACTCTTCTTCAAGAATCTCTTCTACCTCCCATGCATCGTCTTCCCACTTTGGGCTCAGCCTCCCTCACGCTCCTTTCACCTTGGGGTTGACAACAGGTTCAGAGAGCAGCCTCGCTTCTTGGTCAGCCAGCTTCATCGCCAGTTTCAAGCATGGGCTCAGACGTATTTCCACTCCGGTCCCATGGACGAGCTCTACCCGTCCTGGAATAACATCCACGACATAACCATCCACCTCGTTCTCATTGTTACCCAATTAACGTTCCTGCTATCGCTCCCCTTCTTATCTGTTCTTTCTTTCAACGTGTTCGTGGCCTATGTTGCTCTCTTCGTCGCCGTCAACTATGCCGCGTGCTTCTCGCTCAATGGGTGGATGCCCGACGGCTACATCATGTCGAAATCCTTTCCCGCCACCGCTCAATGGAGAGAGGACCACGCAGATGAGGAGTGGATATTCTTGAATGGAGTTGCAGTTGGGTGCGTACCTTGCCGTGATACACTCTGTTTCTCCCGCCGAGCTAACCGACGAGTAGTAAGAACTGGCTGCGGAGCAACATCGACCGCATATCCCTGACTTTCCATCGTGAAGTCAAGGGCGTACACAACAAGACGTGAGTGAACGACAGGCGTGTCATTCCCGACAGAAACTGTGACTGATTTCGCGAACAGTGCCGGAATCGTCTTCGACGTCATTCAGTGCCTTCTTGAGCGCTGCCTATACTTCGGTACTACGGACACCAGAGTCTGCTTCTCTCACATTTCGGACGCCCTCCTTAACCCTGAAAAAAAGAAGGTGGTTCTCATTCTCCACTCGCAGGGTGGGCTTGAGGGCAGCATCATCCTTGATTGGATTATCAACCAGCACCCACGTGAGGTACTGCAAAAGCTGGAGATTTACACTTTTGGCAACGCCGCGAACCACTTCAACAACCCTCGCGTCAAGAAGGAGCATAGTGTTTCTAGGCCCAAGGACCGCGCGATCCGCCACATTGAGCACTACGCCAACTCCATGGATTTTGTCTCACGGTGGGGTGTACTTCATTTCAAGAAGCAGACGGCCAAGAAGCAAGGCCGCTTCCTCGGCCTCGGCGAAATCACGGCTCTCATCTCCAAGAAGACAGAGACCATCAAGGCGGTGAACAAGACGGCGAGAAAGCAGGCCAAGAAGCTGGACTCTGAGTGGAATGCCTACGAGGGCGCGCTGATTGAGCGCCACGGCTCGGGCCATCAGTTCAACCAACACTACCTCGACAACATATTCCCCCTCGATGACAGCCTCACCAGAGTCCAGACCAATGGAGACGGCTCTCCTCTCCCTGGAACTTTTATGGCCTCGCTGACGAAGGTCCGCAACGACCCATGGAAGATTGATGAACAACGAAAGCTCACGAACGGGACTGATGGCACTGCCCACCACCACAGCAAGAACGGGAACTATGAAGAGAAAAGAGTGTATGAGGTCAGTCGTCTTTGGAAGTACGTCAATGGCCAAAGCCCTGCGGACAAGTAGCGGCAGATGGACACCAAGTTTTTCGCACGCAGTGGGAGAAAAGCAAGGGTTTGATGTAAGATATACGAGCAGCAGGCTTCGCCCAATGCTTTTCCGCTTTCTATTTGGATTTTACGCCGGATCAACGTGCATATTTAATGTGACGGTACTATTTTGACTGTTTTGCAGCCAATCTTGGGGCACCTTAGACCTCTCTGCTGCCCTTTCCAAACATCAGGCTTTGTGGGTGAACCTCCCCCGTCTCCTCCATCTCATGCCACCAAGACAGTCCTTTGAAGCGTGTCCACCACCCCCGAGGCCGTCCAGTTCCTCCCCCTCGAGCACGTCAAACTCGTAGGCTAGCTCGACATACCGAACCCAACCAGCCAAACATACGTCGGCGAGACCTGGCGTCTCCGTCCCCGTGGTAAGCCAACCGGTACTACCCAAACTCTTTGCGGCCCAGTTCTGCGCCTTCAGCAGTCCCTCCCTCATTTGGGCTTTCCCGTTCAGCGCAGCTTTGAGATTTCTATCCCCGTTGTCGAGGCCGCCATATTTGCACGCCACCGGGGATGCGTGACGGAGATAATAGCTGAAGTCGTCCTGAGCAGCGTTGATGGCGAGGACAATATCAACCGTGATGGCCTTTTCGACAATGTCTGTACTTTGCAGCTGCGGGAAGCCCGTATATGCGTCTTCCAAGTACGCGGTGATGGACGTACTCTCGTGAATCCAGCGCGTGCTGCCATCAGGGTCCGTGATGCGTAGGCATGGCGTACTTTTCTCAGAAGGTTTGGGGTCGTTGGCGTCGGCCGGTTCAAGCCTTTCGTTTTGGGGTTAAAATTGAGGATGCTGATCTTGAGGGACGAGAGTTTGGTTTTTCCGAGTAAGAGATCCGTAGGGGTGGTGAGACCCTTGATGAGTAAATAATAAACCACTCGCCGGGGATAAAACCCCTTGGGCCAAAGGTATAAAGTGTGCTGAGCAGTGTCAGCCATACTCGGAGAATCCATTGTTTCCAGGCTACCCGAGCAACAACGAGCCAGGTAGGTAATTGTCAGACGGGTTTCTGTTGCAAATATAGCTAGGAGAGCTTCTATTCGCAGAAGGCATGTTGAATCATACGCAAGTTATATACTATTGTTTCGGGGACATCTTTACCGCTTCCACTGTGTCCTGCGCGACGCTTCGTACGTATCCTGAGGATGCGCCATCAGTCGACCTTGTGCCCCGGTTCATGGTCGACTCCGGCTGCTCGCCAACCACGGTGCGGAGACTTTTCGCCGACTTTCCGGGACGGGCTTCGGATACATATCGGCGCAAACCCCCGTTCAAAACTCCCCATGTCCGGGTAGTACCAGAAACGGTTTACTTTGCATAGCGAATCGTGGTCATGTTTGTTGCTTGGCTCGGTTTGCTCTCTCATTCAGAACTGACAAGGATCCTCTTGAGAAATCCTAGCTACTCACCGCTCACATGTTTTAAGGCCACATTGCTCTCCAGTGTTTCCGTTCAACTTGGCATCCAACATCCAGCGCATCCAGCACGAAACCACATAGCCATCATGAGAACTGACCTTAATCTGGTGGATAAGTGATGCAGATAGCAAGAGGTGGTTCCTCGGCCCTGGTCGTCTGCGAGACGACACACTCTTCTGGAACTTGGTCCAGTCTCCACAGCAGTGTCTGCGCTGGGACCCTCCCGCTCTTCTCCACAACGGCGGGTGCCCGGGCTCGCTTCCCGTGATCATCAATGGCTCCATTCGGGACGTATGGTATGAGTCGATACATGTCCACATATACAAACACGGCTGGGGACAACATTTTCCGTGGCCCGGCTTGACGACAAATGACCGTCTTCATCAGAACCCATGACCGTCGCGGCCGGTTCAGCACAACTGCGCGTTCTCGAGCCCTCTCAAAGGTGGTGGTGATTGATCTACGGTGGTCAAGGCGTCTCCTCGGATATCGATTGCGCTATGCAGCGGTCCGATGTCGACATAAACCCAAAAGCTGCCCGAGGAGCGACATTTCGTTCCGCCTCTCTGGACCTCTCACCTCGCAGGGAAGTTGGTTAGCGCTTGATAAGAGCAAAGGAAAACTTTGGTTCCGGTAAATCTCATTTTCGACGGCACCTCCGCGCTTCACACTCGCTGCGTCGCGCGAAGACATCTCCCACGTCTGCCACGCGCAGCCAAGCCTCCTCCGAAATGATGAATTTGCCGCCTCCTGGGTGGGATGTTTTTTCATCAGGTAAGGATTTGAGGATTGCGTCATGTGTCTCTAGATTCGCGTGGCTCAATCTAGAAAGTGAAGGCCTAGCCAAGTCGCTTTTCATGCAACGATCTACTGGCCTAGTGATTTTAGCTGCCCGTTTGTGGATCATATCGCCTCGAGTGAGCATGAACCGAAAGTGGCGACGTGATTTCAATCTCTGACAAGTCCCAATTATTTTGTCCGAGTTCAGCCCGGCCTCGTTGTCGGTTGATCATGATGCGTCGTTGGGCTTCGGAAACTAGGAAGAACGCTCGGCAAGACAGTCTTTCAGCTCTCATTTCATGATCCCATCCCATGTGCTGCCCAGTCTCAAATCCGTCAAAACCTGCAGACGCATCCCGGGTTCCAAGAACTCGCTGCCGATATGTTTCGCAGCCGGTGGGAATTCCTCGGCGAGCACCTCCCATTGTGGTCTAATAACCACCTGTAGCAGATGTCGTCATTTGCCCTCGGCCTTACTACATCGTGGCCTCCCAGTGTGCCCCGTTTATCGAGTGGGCTCGCCGCGCGGGGGTGGGCACCAGCGTGGAGAGGGAAACTGCTGAATGGGGTCAGAATCCATCAACTTCTACGAGCCTTCGACGTCCGACGGACACACAGACACTAGGGACAAGCCGCGGTGGGAACGCCGAGTGTCCACATTATCCGACAACGCGCCCCAACCCCCACTCTGTGCCGTTGCTGAGACGTTCCAACCGCCATAGCGGCACCCGGGATGAAGAAGGGGAGGGAGCAGGCAGAACTGCCTATCCAGGTCGGGTTCACCGGGCGAAGGTCCCCCAGGTCGAGGGGACCCCATTGCGTGCTGCCTGCGCCCGACGATTTTTCAATGCCAAGGGCACAACCATCTACTCATCGAGCCAGCTGAAGCACGGATTGGGAGATTCAAGCCAAGAGAGATGGATTGTGTGATTTTACCCCACAGTATCGAACTGGAGGCATGAGTCGGGGACAAGGCCTCTTGCAGACCTACTCTTGAGAATGTATATATCGGTAGCTCGGCCGCCTTGGGTGTCATTGTGTGAATGTTAATCATCCTCGGCTCTTGTTGATTCACCAGGCCTCACCACCTGCGCCCCTCGGCTCCATATTCCACGGTACGCCATCGAGTTCACTCGCAGACGTTCATCGCAGGGTCATCAACCATGGTCTTTTCGAGGCTCTTCCCGAGCGGCGACAAGTCGGGCGCCGCCGATTCCGCCGTCCACGTCGACCCTGAATCCAGCGACTCCGAGCCCTCCATCATCCATGATGGTGGCCTCGCGTACACCAGGGTTAAAGGAGGCAACGGCTCCAAGCCGTCGTACCAGGAGGCCGTGGGAGCGCCCGTCGAGGCCCAGTCGCCGCTGGGTTACCACGTCAACTGGATCGCCATCATCTTCCTGAACATCAACATGATGGTCGGAACTGGTGTTTTCTCTACCCGTAAGTCGCTGCTGAGAGGCCGCACGCGGTTCAGGAACGACGTGAAGGATGCTGACGCTTCAGCGCCGTAGCTGCCAGTATCCTCAACAGAACGGGTTCCATCGGCCTGGCCTGATGTATTGGGTCATTGGTTTCCTCATGGCCTCCGCCGGCTTCAGCGTCTACCTCGAGCTGGCCAGCTACTTCCCAAACCGCAGCGGCTCGGAGGTCGTCTACCTGGAGCAGGCGTACCCCCGGCCGAAGCACTTCTTCCCCGTCGCCTTCGCGGTCCAGTCGGTGATTCTGTCTTTCAGCAGCAGTAACGCTGTTGGTAAGTGATCAGGGCGCCTATTTGGAGGCCACGACGTGTCGCTGACGCTTGCTTAGTCCTGTCCAGGTACCTCTGGAGAATGGCAGACACGACGCCTTCCGAATGGCAGATGCGAGGCGTCGCGATTGCGGCTTACACTCTCGCCGTCATCTGCGTCCTCGCGCACAACAGATACTCCCTGTGGCTTGTCAACTTCATCGGTGTCCTGAAGCTTCTCACGCTGGTGTTGTACGTACCTCAAACCTCGAATGCTCTTCTCGCCGGGCGGCACTGACAACCAGACAGCATCAGCATCGCAGGCCTCGTGGTCCTCGGCGGCAACGTCAAGCACATTCCCGACCCCAAGGCCAACTTCCGGAACGCCTTCGAGGGCACGACTAGCAACGGCAACGACCTCTCGAGCGCCCTCGTCAGCATCATCTTCTCCTACGCCGCTATTACAACGCCTTCAACATGACCAACGAGATCAAGAACCCGATCCCCACCCTCAAGAAGAACGGCATCATCTCGCTCGGGACCGTCGCCGTCCTCTACATGCTCTGCAACATCGCCTACTTCGCCGCCGTGCCCAAGGCCGAGTTCGCCAAGGCCAGCGAGATTGCTGCTGCCGTCTTCTTCTCCAAGCTGTTTGTCGGGAGCAAGGCCGCCGCCAACGTTTTGAACTTTCTTGTCCTGTTGAGCGCTTTCGGCAACTTGCTCGCTGTGCTGATTGGATCTTCGCGTATGATTCGTGAAATTGGCCGGTACGGTTGTCGCTCGTGTCACTGTGACGAGTTCCCATGCTAATAAGCGCAACAGCCAAGGTGTGCTTCCGTTCACCAACTTCTGGGTTTCGACCAAGCCCTTCGGGACCCCCCTAGGCCCTTACGCGCTGAAGTGGACGATGACCTTCATCATGATCGTCGCGCCTCCTGCTGGTGACGCGTTCTCTTTCGGTGCGTCCATATCCGCATATCTTCTCATCTGTAATACCTTCGACAGCCACTGACAAAACATTGTAGTCGTCGATTTGGCCAGCTACCCTAGCGCCATGTTCAACTTCGCCATGACATTCGGTGTCTTCGTCCTCCGCCGCCGCCGTCAACGCTCCGGAATCGGCCGCTCCGAATTCCGCGCCTGGGATGTGGTCGTGCTGTTCTTCCTCGCCATTCAAGTCTTCGTCTTGGCGATGCCGTGGTGGCCGCCAAAGGGCGGTCCGTACGCCGGTAATGTCAGTTTCTGGTACGCGACGTACTGCGTAGTCGGCATTGCAATGTAAGTCCCCATCCCTTGGCAGATTCTGTGTCTCTTGCGTCCTTGGCCCATGGTTTGCTAATGCTCCCGCCAGTATCCTACTTTGCGTTCTCTACTACGTCTTTTGGATGTATCTGCTCCCTCACTGGCTAGGATACGAGATCCGCACCGAAATCGTCGATGTCGACTCCAACGGCGCCAATACTCATCGTCTAGTCAGGGTTCCCAAGGCCGAGATTGCCCAGTGGGACGCGGAGCACGACGAGGCTGGGAATCTCCGACGGAGACATGTCACCACCGAGCTTGAGTCTAGCAACTCGAACGAAAAGGGCTTTTGATATGCAAGCTCCGATTCAGCGAGATGGCGTGGTGTAAGGAGGCGGCGCATGGATTAAGCTTGACCGATCATTGGCGAACGGGGAGTGCAGCATCCTGACTCCTTGTTCTGCCCATGGTTTGGCCAAGTCATGCAGGTAGGATGGGGCATGCTACGTTGGATATTACCCCGTGATTTAATAGAGCTCTGTAGCAAATTATACTCAACCGAACTGAACATGCAAAGTATCTGGCGGTACCTCTGAGCTCTTCACTTGTGTGACTGCAGCCAGTAACGCCACCAACGCCAGTCTCACGACAAAGTGGCAGAGACGATGAGAACAAAAAGAAGGACTCGTATGCAAGATGCTCGTCACTTCTTTCGTTCATCCGACTGTTGAGCGGCGAATAAATACCCCTAACCCAAAGCGCCACAATCCGATGTCAAACCCAGTCCATACCCCAAGTATGCCCATACATCCCTAAACCCGTATATATACAGACAGATATCAGAAGTCAAAAGGAGTGAATATGTCGGTAAACCACCGGTTATCCATCAAGTCCAACCCAAACTGCCCCAGCTCTACTTCTCCAACCCCCGGCGGCATCCCTGCCGCGTCCCGAGCACACCCGGACCCGCGCCGTCAACCCCCGCCCCCGCTGTTGCCGTCGCCGTCGGATCTGCCTTCACAAACGGCGCCATCGCAGCCTCCCACGTGCCTTTCAGGCCTCTAATCGTCTTCACGGCCTTGGCGAACGCGTTACCCTCCTCGACATCAACGTTCAACCCAGCCTCGCTGCAGACCCTCATGAAACGGTCCCCGATCTCGTCGAGTGTCGCGATGAGGTCGATGGTCGAACGCACGCTCACGCGGTCCCAGACGGGGTCTTCGAGCACCGAGAGACGGTACAGCGTGTTGGTACAGTGGCTTAGCTGCGCGAAGGAGAGGAAGGGGACCGTGAAATAGGCAGCCGGCGGGAGGGTGAAGAAGTGGTCAAACCAAGCCTTGACGGCATGCAGGCACGCATAGAGGATATCGAGGCGGGCAACGTCGGGAAGGTTGGCAGGGACGCAGGCGCCGGTTCTGGGGGAAACGGCAATTTCTTGGATCGCGAGCTCTGTGCAGTGGAGTTGAGCGATGATGGCGTCTATTGGGGGTTAGTCGTGCCAGAGGATGGTGTGTGGATGCTGAATATGGAGGACAAACCGGTGCCTTGCAGTTCTGAAGGCAGATTCTGAATGATCCGCTGGAGCTGCCCTTGTAGTAGCTTGACGTACATGGCCGGTGGGGTCTTCGGACCATCTATTGCTTCCGGTGAGGCGTCGGAACGACAATACAGCTTGGCGGCCTCATCTTTCAGCAACTGCATCTTGACCAGCGCGGCGAGGCTACGGTCTGAAGGGCTTTCGGGCTGGTCGTCGAGGAACTGGAGACATTCGTCCATGTGCGGCGTCCACCGCAAAGGGTCCATCTTGCCCAGAAAACTGGCGACGCTGCGACGAGTTAGCCAGTGCTACGGTAAATGAGTTTATACCTAGGTATGCTAGGGAAGGGATACTTACGCCGCCGTGACCAGATAACAGGCAATGACGGCCCTCCGTTGCTCCGTTGTTCGCGGCATCTGTGCCTTGATATAAAGAGTCTGCTGGCCAAACACCCCGGTCCTCTCCCTCTCGGCCCTCTCCTGAGCGACTTTCCAGCAGAGGAAGGGATTCAGACCGTCCGTGGGGTCGCGAGATAGACCCAGGTCAAATATAAGACCAATGGCTATTTGGGAAAACAGACACATGAAAGGCTTGTTCCCGAGCTGGTGGTTGGCCCTGTGGTCAAAGTCAGTACAACTGCCCGAAGGATCCTCTGACAACAAAAGCATAACGCAACTGACCAACCCAAGATGACCAAAAGCCCGAGAAGGTAATCGATGCTCCTCTCGTTCTCGACAATCAGCTTCTGGCTTACAATCTGCCGCACCCGCTGTCCTAAAGCGAGCTGTTGACTCGACACCCTGGACGCCACCGTCATGATACAAATCCACAGAAACGGCCTCTGAGCTCGCAGCTCCTGGGCCGTCATGGTGGCTTTGAAGCTCAAAAACGGAAAATGATTTAAATTCTGGCCCCGGAACGCCTCGAACAACGCCTCCGCTTCGTCCGGAGACGGTAGCTCGTCCCCGTACTCATTGCCCTCCGGGCTTGCAGTTTGTGTCGGCGTCGGCAGCGAATTCTCACGCGTCCGCTCGCCGGCCTCGCGCGACATCGGCCTGAAGCCCTTGCACATAGCTCCCAGCTCCGAAGATTGCTCCCCCACAGCCGTCGTCGACGAGGGGATGGAACCGGGGATGTTGATGTCGACGCCGAGGTCGGTAGAGAGGTTCGGCCGACCGGACTGGCGCAGCAAGGTCACCAGCCCGTCGAGCTTTTCCTCCAGCTGCGCCGTCCTGCTGGAAGGCGGCTTCTTGGAACGCTTGCGGATGGGGTTGCTCGGCTGGCACGCCTTGCTGAGACGGTGGCAGCGTTCGCACGCCCCACCGACGGGACGAAGGATGCATTTGCACTTGGCCCGTGAGCAGTTGGTACACGCCCGTCCGTAAGGCGCGGCGATGCCTCCATTGGCCGAATGGGTCGACCCCGAGTCGTGGGTTTCAACTCCCGTCGCATCCGGGATTGAGCAAGCGAGTGCTAGGGGAATGGGAAAAGAGTGCTTTCAAGGAAAGCGGGCCGGAGGTCCGGATGTCCCCGGTTCGGCGGGCGGCGGACCTGACTCTTGCGCGTTTGGTGTGTATGATCGGGAGGTAGTACACCCAGGTCCTAGGGGCGAAGGAATAAACCGCCAAGGTTTCTAGCTGCAGCCGCAAAATGTCACGATCGAGACCGGGCTTCAGATCTCGTCTGTTTCCACAATTGCCGTCTAGCAATGCAACGGAACGAAGAGTCAATGAGTGATGGAATGACGAAAAACGAAAGGAAACGTACGAAACCCGGCGGGTTTGGCTTGGGGTGGGCGATCTCGAGGACCCTGACGCATATGTACATGATCAGTCGGAGTTGGAGCTGAAGGATTCGAACTCCGACTGCCATCGCTGGCTGCTACTTGCTGGGTGGGGCTGTGGCTTGGCTGTGGCGCACAGACGTGAGACGGACATGGAAGCTTTTCATCTCCGAAGTCCGTTCCGGACATCCGCTCAAAAACAAGCCCCGTCCCTCAATCATTGTGACCTAGCGCAGAAGCAAGACAGGGTGACAGAGGGCATGAGCATGATGAGACGGTGAACACGGATTGATTTCGACATCTACATGTCTGGAGGCCGGAGATCGAGGGCTCAGCTTCCAAATATGCAAGGGAAGCCTCAAGATTGATTTAGCCTAGACACGCTACAATGGACAACATCACCACGTACAACCTACTTAGGGTAAAGGCATCGTCATACGAAGTCACCGAAGGACATGAGACGTAGTGTTGCTACGGGTATACGATTAGAAGTTATCAAGCAACGCGTCCTGAACGCCACCCGCACTGCTTCAACTATCGCAGCGTAGCCTCGAGAAAAGCAATCCCAGGTCCTTTGGATGTTGCTCACATCACAGAAGAAAAAAACAATCGCCAACGTCTCCGTAGAGCCGGCCGAAGCCTATCGTTGACTTGACCTCCAACGCCGAAATGATAAACTCATTACCTTCCTTGCACAAAAAAGGCCCCACACTTGCTTCCCAGTGGAAATAGTGGGAAGACTCCCCCGTCCTGGTAGTTGCGCCAACTCATCCTCGTGTACCGCCTCTACCGCCCATGAATCAAAGCGAACTGATCTCATTCCGGGCACGGCGACAAAAGCCCGCCCAATGCAAGTTTGTAGAGTCAGTCGCTGGGTATTTTAGTCGTACTGTACAAGATGCTGGTCCGAAATGGTTCTGAGCCGTTGTCATGTTGGTTGAATGAAAGCGTCTTCATCAAGAGCTGTATCTTAATCAAGAGGTGAGTCAAACGCCACCACCCATGAAGGCGGCGAGGTCGTCCAGCTCCAGCAGCTGCCGCTCGAATGCGGAGCATAGCTCACTAGCTGTCATGTCCTGGGGCACTGGAGCAGCTGGTTCGGCAGAAGAGACGCCGTTGCCAGCAGGGAGTTGCGGCAGCATCTCAGTGGACTGCTTGACTTCGGCCTGCTGGGGAGGGGGAGGGCTTGCGGAGGCCGGAGTGCCAACACCGCCGGAGCACCGTTGATGGTGGTAACACCGGGGCGGCGAGGCTGAGGGGCAGGCGGCTCGCTGTCGCGTCCGCTCTCGCTGACAGAGGCAGTGTGGTTGTTGATCGCGCCCTGGGGCGCAGTGGCGTTGGATGCCTGGTCGTAGTCCATGGCATCCGGGTTGGTGTCGGGGTTAGAAGCAGCCTCATCCTTGACGGAAGCCTGGTCAGCAGGTGCCGTGGTGGGAGGGACCGAAGTGCCCCCGACGCTGGGGCTGGCGGCACCAGCGTCGTTACCCAGCACCCTATGCATGACGGCGAGGTGCCGCAGCCACGAGCTGATCAAGGGCCAAGTGTCAACTCCGTCCTGCATGAAGTGAAGGCCGTCGCGCACAATATGACCGGCAGTCTCGACTGCGTTGGGAGGGGTAAGGCCCTTGAGGGACAAGTAGGCAACGGTGGCACTGGCCGTGAAGGAAGAGAAGAGCATGAATATGGGGAAGCAGATGATGCCCTCCTTGTCGAAGCCAGCCTCGAGAGCCGTCAACATGGCAATGGTGCTGTGGCACGAAGTAAAGAGCCTATCGATGATCTCGTGGCACTGCGGCGTGAGACGCCAGCTCTCGAGGTTGAAGCCGGGAGCCGTGACGTACTGTAAAAGGCGACGGCGATTGATGAAGATGGAGGCGCAGTGAAGCATGCAGTGAAGCATGGCGTAGGTAAAGCCGGAGCCCATGGTAATGTGCAGGTTGATCTGCCCAGGCTTGTCAACGTACTGCATCGAGAGAGAGGCCCGAAGACGCTCAATTTCTCCCATCAGGCTGGAGCAGACGTTGTCGTTGAAGGTCTCGGTGGTCGTGGTCATCAGCATCTGGACGACGTCGCGCCAGATTCGGGTAGCCAGGACGATCTGGCCGAACTCGCCAACGTCATCGGTACGGGTGCCGGTGGGCATGCGGGAGGGGTCCGCAAGGTTGATGGTCTGGACAAAGACTGCGTTGCCAAAAGCAAAGTTCATATCGGAGCATGGCAAAGAGACATCCGAAGTGTCGTTGGCAGACAGAGCGGGCTGTCGGCCGGGCGTGCTGGTGAGCAAACAGTCGAGGATGTACAGCAGCCAGAGCACACGGCGGAACGACTCATCCTGCAGAAATCGGTCGGCATCGCTGACAGCAGCATGGTGGCTGTGGAGGATGCGGTACATCTGGACCATGCGGCTAGCCTGGCCCAGGTAGATGTAGGCACGAACAGCATTGCGGGAGCCCCACTCGTGGATGATGATCAAGCAGATGGCCTGAATCTCAGCAAGGCTGGGAGTGTCGAGGTTCTGGTTGATAATCCCCATGGCCTTGGCGGCGAAGTGCTCGGCGGCGCCGGTTGCGCCGGACTGGCCACCATAGCGCCTAATGAGAGTGGGGGAGCTTCTGCAGGGGCACAAGGTTAGCGGCGTTGCTCATCCACTGAATTTCACTGGAGGCGGCATGGGACTGAATCGGCCGAAAGTCAAACAGCCAAAATCAGTGGGTGGATTTTCGGGCCAAGTCCGGATATTTGGGGCTTCATGAGCCGATGCGACACATCCGACCGGAAGGCCGCGCCACCCACAAAAAAATCGGACATTGCGGGGGGGGGGGACGGTGGTGAAACACGAGGACAGGGAGGAGATTGGGATCGGGGATCGGAAAACCAAGAAGAAAAAATAGATTACGTACCGAGCAGCACAGGTGAGCAGGGCGTAGATGAGAGCCGGGTCAAGAGAGGCGTTTCTTCAGCTGCTGGATGAACGACGGCTTGTGGAAGGCAACACAGGCCGGGTACGTTCTTTGGAAATGACGCGTTCGCATTCTTGGATAAGCTCCGGAGTGAGTCTG
>JAIMZG010001288.1:0-13368 GCA_020466075.1 Colletotrichum coccodes
TGGGCAGCCGAAGCTTGAGGGCGGGAGGGAGGGGGACGCGCGGCTATTCCTATTCCTAGCAAGTGAGGTAGGTCGATATCCGGGTCGTGTTCAGACTGGCGATGTTCTTCTGGTGCGAGAGGCTGGAAGGGACGAGGGGACGAAAACGAGGTTCCAGAGTCCGGACAACGGTGAATTGGACTCGAGGTGGGTATCGGACAGAGATCAGAGTCTCGTCGCCTGGTCGCCGGGCCCGAGATTGAAAAAGGTCCGCAGCGCTGAGCCGAAAAGGGAATTTCAATTAAAGGTGTCGGGGACGTGTCTGTTTCGCGAGGCGAGGTTCGTGGCTTGAACGTGTCGCGTCTCAATTACGGGAGGGAGGAGACACGGGGGAAAGCGTCAGTCCGCCAAGTTGTGTGGTGTGGGCGGAGGCAGGCACTGAGGCAGGTGGTACGGATACTCGCTGAAAGCCGGTAGGGACGAGAGGGGGGAAGGGGGAAATTGGTGCTCTCTCATTTGCTAAGCGAGCCGCACAGGCCACAATTCCCTCGGTATAAGGGTCTGACCTCTGGCCTCCGACCTCTGACCCAGGGGGGGTCCGGGTCGATACGTGCCCCTCACCGACGCCTTGACACGCTAGCAAGTCGAGGTGGGAAGAGCGTGACGCGTCTCGGCGTGTGCTGCTTTCCGGCCGACCTTGTCAGACCTGTTACCGCACTCACTACGTAAGCTTGGCACGAGACCCGGTTGCTTCATGGTGTGGTTTTGTTCGCTGCAGAATTCGATATGTAGAGAGGGAACGAACCGAGGTGCTTTCAGAGAACAGAGGTGCTTTCGCCTGTGGTTCTCTTTCACCTTGCAGCCAGCTCGTTCCCATCTCCAACTCCAAGTAGCCTGTAGAGATTCGCCTGTAATACATTATGTCGCTCAGCAGGAGAGATCTAGTTTCCGCTCAAATCGTCAGAGCCTATTCACTGCAGTTTCTTTTACACGTCAGTCGGCAGCATGGGCTCTTGGGAGTACCCACCTACTCGTAAGGTACGAGACGACTACTCAGAGTGAACCTCGTCCATGGCCGCCCTCACAGTGGTCTCGACCATCCACTGAACTGCCCCACACCACGGGGCTTTGGCCAATCGGGCCTCGGCCCAGCAGGTCCGACAGCGCTAGAGCTCGACTGCTCGCTACGGCGCGCGTCTCTTCAACGTACGCACTACCATCTGCATGCATCCTGCTCGACATCGCACATGCGTCTGTGCCCGACCAAAGAAACAGTGGCCACGACGATGAGGCTATTGTCGCCTTTCTCGTAGGATTCTCCCCACCTTCTCTCACGCGCCGTGCCGACCGACTTGCTCGCAGTCCATCACGATGCCGCAATCCCGAATACCCCTTCCGCATCCCGTCCAGCCGCTGCATGTCTACCGTCACCTTCTCCGGGCCGCATCCTACTATCCAGCCACCATACGATCCTTCCTAGACGAGCGCATACGAACCGGCTTTCGAGACGAGCGGGAAAGAGCGGCCGACAGCGAGCCCAAGATCCGCATGTCGGCCGAACCTATAAGGGCCCGCGAAAACGAAGACTACCGACGGAAGAAACATCTCCTCGACGGGAAGAAAAAGATACCATTTCTCCAAGCGGCATCCAACGGAGACCAAAAGCGTTTGCGCAAGCTCATGTGGCACGTCTATGGGCGGCTGGGCAAACGACGCCGGGAGCTCATGGCGTCATTCGTCACGAAGGAACCCCAACCGCCTCTCGACGCCGAACAGCTCCGGGAGCGCATGGAGCAGTTGGAACGAGACAGGAAGAAGAAGGAGAAACTCCTCAAGACTCATCCCTGGAAACGCAACTGGGATAGAGAAGACCCTACACCCTGGGTGTATCAGCATCTCAGTCCCGTCGAAGACAACTGGGACATTCCCAAGCTGCGCGCCTATGTCAAGGCGCAGCAGGGTCACCAGCGCAACACCACGGGCGCCGCCTTCCCGAGAGCACCCATTCGAAACCTCGACCCCATGAGCAAGGTGCCCAAGGAGGACGTCTGGGGCCGCCCGACGGCACCGAGAAGAGTGACCAAGGCCGTCCGCAAGTGGTGGAAGTGGACGGCTGACAAGATGATGCCTCCGGTCGAGAAGGAGGATTGGGATCTCCTGAAGCTGCTTGGGTCCGGTGATGCGCCCAAGGAAATGTACGCTTTCCCGCGACGGAGGCGCATCGCTGCGCCCATCGGCATGAAACGCGGCGCTCAGCCGGAATGGGACTGGGCCATACACACCCGCCTCCCTGCTCGCGACATTGAGCGGTCACGGAGTCTGGAACTCGCTCGGCTGACCGGGCAGTGGGACGATGGGCCTTACTCGAGAACCCACAGCAGGGTGTCTTTTGCAAAACACCAGCCAAAGACTACGAAGAAGCCGCCGGTGCTTCAAAAGCAGCCCTTTCGCACGCGACAGATTCGCCGGGAATATGAGAGAATGTGGGAGGCATCTTCCTACATGAAGCCCGGGAGCGCGCCGGAGGGGCAAAAGCCGGTGCCGGCAAGGCCTATCTGGGGCGTCAAGAGGACAGAGCTGCCCGCGGCAACCGTAGCGCATCAACATCTTTTCAAAGGGGTCGACGCAAAAGGGAAAAGACTTCAACCGTCTGGTTCCAGCGCTCAGAAGCCCAAGGAGTCTGCCACTGATGACGGGGGGTCGGAGGCATACGACGCGGACGGTCAGAAGCCGAAGGGGTAGATGGTATATTTTCTCGATAGACACTCTCCCATCACCCAAGCAAACCCGCCAGCTTCGGCAGGGCGTCGCCGTCGACGCGCATGCCCACCCAGTCGTCCATGGCCTTTGCGCCAATGGATTCGTAAAACTTGATGCTCGGCTCGTTCCACTTCAGGACGACCCACTCCAGACGGCCGCCGTCCATGGCGACGACCTCCTTGGCCAGCTCTACGAGCAGCCGCTTGCCGTAGCCCTTGCCCCTCTCCGACGGACGCACGTAGAGGTCCTCGAGGTAGACGCCCGGCTTCGCGCGCCAGGTGCTGTAGTTGTAAAAGTACAGGGCCATGCCGACGCCCTCGCCGGCCTCGTTGAAGAGGAGCAGGCACCGCGCGGGCCTGCTCGGCGCCGTCGGCTCGGTTTGTGGCCTGCCTGGCGTGTAAGTCGTCTGGCCGGACGGGGCAAAGGCAATTGTGTTCCCAAGGGACTCTTCGGTTGCGTGTACGCTGTCGAGCTCGCGCTCGTAGTCTGCGAGTTCCTTGATGAGACTCAGAATGGTGGGGACGTCTGGTAAGCGTGTTAGTCGAGGAGCTACGGCCCCCGCCGTGTCAAGACGGCGCCAAGAGCTTCTGCACACCTTCACGACGCGCATGTCGAATAGTCGGGCCTGCGGATGCCATTTGGTAGGATTCTGAGGCAGTAGATATATTTGTCGTCGCGATTGGGAAGGAGAGATTACTAGCCGAGCGCAACGACGGAGAAAAGAATCACACTTATACACCAAATATTCCAACAAGGACCCATTCTCGAAGGGCGTGCCTCATGTCGCCAGGTGGGGAAGCACCATGTAGTTCCCCCTCAACTGTTCCGGCAGAATTTCGTGGTGTTTTTCACCGCCTTCTGCGCCGTTTCATGATTCACCAGGATCACGCGTGCCAGACTCGGGAGTACAACCTGTGATCGCTTCAAGAGAATCGTTCTATAAAGAGCTTCTATAGAACGAAGCCAAGAGATTGGGATGTGAGTGGGGATCGGGATCGGCGTGGCCAGGAGCTGCTCTCGTCACCATGAAGGGTATAGGTACAATGCGCAACAGGGTCTCATCCCGGATGTGCCCCGGCCGATTGACTTTGGCAAGCTGCATGGTAAATCTCATTGGCTTCGCACTCACTGGCTCGTTGGGATTTGAAGAACGACGGCAGGCCCGCGTTTTCGGCGGGAGTTGCCCGGCGGGACACGCCTCTCCTTGAGCCGGTCGCCGACACCGGGCCGGGGTCGAGCAGCCATGACATGGAAGACTTGGGAGTCGATAGGCGCGGACACGCGATTGACCCAACCATCTGAACCCCCCACACCTCCTCCCCACAGGCGTCGGTCGCATCGGCGGCTTTCCGACCTTCCTGTTGCGCAATCCGACCCTGAGATGCGCAAAGCGTCCACCCTCCGCACCCGGGGCGAATCCCATAAAGATGCGGAGGGGAAGCTTGGAGCTCGACTGCTTGTACTTCTGTGGGATCTGTGATCCGACCAGCCTGAAACGAAACCCCCAATCCCGTCCGGGCTTCAAACTCTCGACTTGATCATCGCCATCTACACTTGAGTGTGCATCCATAATCTCTCAGCCGGACTTGCATCTCGCATCATCGAGACTCGCCCTCGCAAACAACGCAACCCCCGCCGCATCAATGATCATGCTTCTCCCGCCGCCGAACAAGACGCTAAAGGGCCACAAGCTGCTCATCCTTTCGCAATGGGTGCCGCCGCAAGAGTACCTTGACAGGCTGCACTCCGAGTTCCCCGACCTCAAGGTCGTGCACCACGAGTTGGGCTGGGCCGACAGGAAGCCGGGAGACGGCTTCGATCCGGATGAGTGGAAGGACGTGACGGTCCTGTTGACCGGCAGCGCCTGCCCGCCCCCGAGGACGCACCCAAGCTGCACTACGTCCAGCTGCAGAGCGCCGGCGCGAACCACATCCTCGAGGACCCGCTGTTCAAGGACACGAACGTGAGCTTTTGCACCGCCAACGGCGTTCACGGGTGGGCTCCCCCTCTCATCGTCTCGTACGCTTCATACTGATTGCCGAGTGCAGGCCGCAAATCTCGGAGTGGATCATCACGACGTTCCTCTCATTCCAGCATAACCGTAAGTCACCTCCCGAGAGGGCGAGGGCGGCTGGGACTCCGGACGGCATCTGACACACGTCCAGTTCCCAAGTACATCGACAACTACCGCGCGGGCCACTGGCAACGCGGAAACGACTTTGTCGAAGACGCCGTCGGCCGCACGATGTAGGCCATCCCCGTTCTCATTCATCGCTGGAACCAGTCTCACACATCACAGAGGAATCCTCGGCTACGGCAGCATCGGCAGACAAACCGCCCGCGTGGCCACGGCCCTCGGCTTCAAAGTCCACGCCTACACCCTGCACCCGCGCCCGACGCCCGACTCGAAGCGCGACAGCTCGTACACGCCGCCCGGCCTCGGCGACCCCGAGGGCAAGTTCCCGTCCAAATGGTTCTCGGGCGCCTCCAAGGCCGACCTGCACGCCTTCCTCGGCTCCGGCCTGGACCTGCTCGTCGTCGCGACGCCCCTGACGGACAAGACGAGCCACCTGCTCTCCGCCGAGGAGTTTGAGATCCTGTCGGAGAAGAAGACGTTCATCTCCAACATCGCGCGGGGTCCGATCATCAACACGGACGACTTGATCGCGGCGCTGGACAAGGGGACGATCCGCGGCGCGGCGTTGGATGTCACGGACCCGGAGCCGTTGCCGGACGGCCACCCGCTGTGGAAGGCGAAGAACCTGCTGATTACGCCGCACATCAGCGGGTTGTCGACGAGTTATCAGGACCGCGTTTTGGGCATCTTGGATCTGAATCTGCAGAGGCTGAGCGAGGGCAAGAAGCTCACGAACCTCGTCAACAAGAGGGAGGGCTACTAGGCCGGGGGCTATCGGGGCAGAAGAGAAGTTTTGCGAGCAACGTATGCTCATTCGATAGACCGAGCCAGGCGTACACGTGCGCACGTTGGCTTTGACCCTATCCACCGCGATGTTGGTTCGAGAATGATAGCTCTGTATGCCGCGTCGCTCATTTCCAATGCCGATATCCAAGTGTAGACTCGGAGCACCAAAGTCCGCCATTTGATCGATTTCAGCTTCAGCCCTTACCTCGCTGCCGATGGAGAAGTTGACTTGACCATGACACATAGTGCGTGTTGGCATTTCCACAATGTGCCTCTCCTTCAGCAGCCCTTGACCACTTCGAGGTCGAGTTATCGCTTACGACAAATAGATACATTCTCTCTCCGCTGTTCGCCCCAGCAGATGAAATTGTCCCTCTGGGTACTCCAGGCTAGGTACACGAAGTACCTCCGGCACAAAACCGGAGGTATCCAACATCCACACAAGAGCACGCCTTCATTTTCAGACATTTATGCGTTCCCTTGCCGCTAGCTTGCCTGTTTCCCTGCCCTTGGTACGTTTGAACATGATTCAAACGACAGTAACACGAGGGGGAGTCGGCCCCTTCTGGTCAGGTATCTCATAACCCGAGGACAAATGACCTCCGACAGACTCGGCGGTGCCATTCTCGCCAGCCAGTGAGCCCTGAGGCTTTCGCACGCGTTTTTGCCTGGTTCGACGGTCAGCACTCGCCATCCCACCCTCTCTAGAGACACATACCCGTGGGATCCCAACAACATCCTCACAACCTGCGTCGTGATGACCAAGAGCACGACCATGACGGCCGAGTAAACGTAACCCTTGGGGAATCGCGGCGCATCGACGGTCGGATACACGAACAAAGGAATCCACGCGTTCGTCGATGTCGCAACGGCCGTCATGAGAATCAACGTCAGGGCTCGCTCTTCGATATTGTGTTTGAGAATGATGTTTGCCCAACCGTAAAGCACCGACGACACCGCCACCGCAGAATACGTCGTGCTGAAGGCGTACCACTTCGCGGCCTCTGGCACATTCCACACGGCCAGGATAACCAGGCCCGAGAAGTTGACCGCCGATGCCAGAGTGATAGCAGCCGCACGGCCGATCCAGAGATCCGCGCTGAAGTTGATGAACAACACAAAGAACATCCCCAGGCCGGGGCTCAACGCAGCCAAGTTGTTCATATCGGCCGTGCTGTATCTGCCGATGCTCTTTATCCAGAGCAGGAACGCAGCGCTATTCGCGCTCGTGTTGAAGAAGAAGACGTCCCAGACGATGAGCAGGTAGAACCGCCAGTTGGTAAAGATGCGCTTCAGCAAGCTCAACGAGAACGGGGTGCTCTCTACCGACGCCCCAGCCTTCTCGAGGCGAGAGCGCGCCAGCTCGAGCTCCGACTCTTTCATCAACAGCCCATTGGGTTTTGCAGGCGTCCCGGGCCAGACGAAGTATCCGACCAATGCGAGCGGAAGGGTGATAACGGCGTTGATGATGAAGAGCCAGCGCCAGCCGGCTAGGCCGTGCGTCCCGTCGAGGTAGGTCACGGCGGCGGCTTGCAAGAGGGACGCGGTGAGGGTGCCGAGGGTTAGTCCAATGTAGAAGATGCCGCCCCGACGGCCGATCTCGTCACTCCGGTACCAGAAGCCAAGGACGAAATGAACACCGGGGAAGTAGGACGCCTGGACACAGTCAGTATAGCCCGATCGAAAAGTTCGAGTGTCGGATTACTTCGAAGATGGCGACCATAAATCGGTAGGCCATGATCTCCGCGTACGTTTGAGCCCTATATTGAAGGAGAGTGAACAGCCCCCATCCAAGATCCAGAGTCGGAACGAGCACATGCATCGGTACCCTTGGAAACAGGTAGATGAAGGGGAGGAGGCCGACCACGTTGCCCACCACGAAGATGGTCTGAAATTGTACGAGCTCGTTGCCGTGAAAGCCGAGCTCATCGGCCATTCCCGACACATACGCATTGTCTTCGGATTTTAGTGTCGAAATCCAAACACTAGCCTGAACAGCAGAGATTTACTTACTGATGTTGACCTGGTCAATGTACTTGATCCAGTAAATGATGCTGTAAGGGTTCCGCGAGTTGGCCCAATCAATAATCCTGCATGATTGGAAAGCGCTTCGACTTACAAAGCATAGGGCACGATGAGAAAGTCGAGCTTCAGAATCAGTTTTCGTTCTTCCGGGCCATCGGTAGGGGCAAACCAGTGGTACCACCGGCGAGCTGGGAGAGTAGACATAATGGGCAAGCTGCTCGACGATTCAGCCACGAACGAGCTCAACTGGTTCTGGAAGGAGAGCGTTCTAGCTAAGAATTAGTAGTTTCCATTTAGAGGGGCGACAATCGAACTCGTCAACGCCGTATCGGAGCACATCACCGGCGGGTGGGCATTGAACCGTCCAAGTCTGCCTTTGATACTGGTCCGGATCCCGGTTACAACACCGGCAATAGAGAGAACCGGGCGAGTCTTTCCAATGGCTTATCTCGCATGGTATCCAACAATTCGTGGTTGGCTAATCATTGTGGTCTTCCATTGTTACGTGTAATGTCAGTCTAGTATATTGCCAGGGGTGCTGACGATGATGCCATTTCTCACATCATTGCGTGAGTGGGATGTTCGGCAGTCGGCATCAAGCCGCAGGCAACTTCAAGTCACCGACCAATGAGCTAGAGGACTTTGTAAAGTCCGCTGCTTGATGTTTCTTAATCAACGCGTATGCCAGACCCTCAAGCATTCTGAGTTTGCCGGCAATAAGTAGGACGCCGGAATCATCTCACCTATGCTCCCAAGACAAGGACCATGTTGAATATTCGAGGGAGAATGACCAGTGAAAGTGAACTGGGAGACATAGCTCTACATATCTTGCAATGCGGTAAGGCTAGGCAAGCAGTATGGTTCTTGCTTGCTGTGTGATGGTCCTACCGTCCCTGCGGATGAGACTTCTCAGGGTTACTAGTGAAGCAATAAAGTGTCAAATCTTCTAGAGCTAAGAGGAGCGCATCTCGGTTCATAAACGTTCTAGTTCATGGAGAGAATATGAAATAGAGAGTGATGAATTTGAAAGGCCACTGCTTCAGGCTCCTATCTGGTACCGAGAGTCCGAATTGACAGTTCACTCAGACTTTTTGCCCCGGATTTCCGAGATGCCGCTACCAGCTCGGCGCTGGAAAGTGATTCGTGACTCACGAAAGACTTGAGCAGCTTGTGCATTATGTACTCGGTCTCGGGTCTTGGTTGTTATTTACAAAGAGACTGTGTATGGCTTGAAGTTACTATTACAAGAATGTCGAGGTCACATGTGTTGGGATGTAATTCGAAGCGCGTGGCGCACGGGGCCCCCGGTTCGAGCAGGCCCTAGCCGAACGCACTTACAACGTCTCAGACGCACTGGGAGTACCAGTCGTTAACGAACTCGCACTTTCCAGATGAGCAGGCGGTGGCGCCGGTGTGACCCAGGCCACCGCATTGGCCGTACGGGGCAACAGATCCAGAGCCAGAGCCGGAGTCGGTGGCGGCCCCAGTAGGCTTGGGCGCAGCGGGCGTAGAGGTAGCAGGTGCACTGGAAGGAGTAGCCTCGACATCCTCGGTAGTCTCCTCGGCAGACTTCTCAATGGTGTCGGAGGACGAGGAGGCGCCGAGCTTGCCGGCACCGGCGTTGCTTGGAACGCTCGTCTTGATTTCGCTGGCAGCCGCGGCGCTGGCGATGGAGAGGCCCTTGAAGTCGCCGAAGAAGGAGGTGTCGGTGTACTTGAACTCGTCGGCGGTGTCCTCGAGGACGTTGACCTCGCAGGCTCTGCCGAGAGCGGTCTTGCACTGAGCGTTGGTGGTGGCGTCGGGGGAGGAGAAGAGCTTGCCCTGGTAGTCCGAGACCAGTTGCTTGACGTTGATGAAAGCGTTACCCTCGAAGATGCCGCGGGCGGTGGTCGCGCCTCCCTCGATGGCGTGTCCGTCGATGTCACTCCAGACGTTGTTGACGGCGTGCAGCAGAGTGGCGCCGCTGAGCGCAGGGCCACGGCCGGCGGTCTTGTAGACGTAGTTGTTCTTCATGGTGATCTGGTCATCCTCGCCGACCATCTCGAAGGTCCAGTAGTGGTACCTGTTGCAGCCGGTGGAGTAGGTCGAGTCGCCGTTGACGAAGTTGTTAGAAAGAGTGATGTGCTTGCTGGGTTCGAAGCCGAAGACGTAGTGCTGACGGCCAGGACGCGTGGTCTGGATCAAAGAATCAGCTTGAAAACGGTCGTATTAGGGCATCTCCTTCTTACCGTAACATGGTCGACCCAGATCAGATCGGCACCAGCGAACGAGAGAGCGTCACCTCCCCAAACGTACTTGTGGTTCAAGTCGGTGATCTCAATGTTTTGAATGATGACGTTGCTGCCTTTCATCCTCAGGCCCTTGCCCTTGATGACGCCCTTGCTGCCGACACCAAGAATGGTCTTATTGGAGCCAACGTCTATAGGCGTACGGGCAGCCTTGTACCAGGTGCCCGTCTCCTTGGTGCTGCTGCCGCAGTCGTCCTGAATGATTCTTTGGCAAGCATCACCTGTGCCCCAGCTGGCGCACGCGGTGCCGGACTCGGTGCCTTCGGACTCGGTGAAGTCGTACTCCTGGGAGAGCACAATGACACGGGGCTCATCATCGGTGAGGTACGTTGTCAGCTCGTCGATGTCCTTGGGCGTGACCGCGGCTGCGCTACCACCGCCGGTGACCCCGGCAGCGAAACCCTCGGCCTTGCCGGAAACGGTCTGGGCTACTGCCAGATTGGCGACGGCCGCCAAGACCGCCAAGATGGCCGACGCGGACTTCATTGTGAGATAGCTGGGGAACGAAAATAGAGGAATGGGCCCAGATGCAATGTGCGTGTTGAGAAATGGAGAGAAGGACTGCTGAGTTCCGGAACCCAGTTAACCGAGCAGAAATAAATGGACAAAAAAATCAAGCAGGAGACCTAGTGAGTGAAAGTCAAGAAAGAGTGAAGTTGATGAGAATTCAGCCTCCAAGTCGCCGCCGGGGATGGCAGACCTGTTAAATCCCATCGCCAGCGATCTTTGGCGGATGCGGTAACCACTCCGTAGAGGATCCCCATCTTCTACTTGGAACAGGTCTAATTTAAACGGCGGACTAAAAGGGAGCAATCCTCCTCCGTACCGAATCCTGATTGGCGGGCGCCCACCTATCGTGGAACGTGCGCCCCTAAATCGATCAAAGCTTGCTCAGTTGAGAATAGTGGTATCTCCCCTGTGGCCTCCGAATGCCGTTTTTGCACAAGCATACCCGATACTGTGGATATGGTAAGTCTTCCCGCGGCAAGGGCAGGGATGGCTTTACCTGCTTGGGGAAGCATTTCGTGAAAACTGGCGTAGGAATATCCTATTCAGTCCAGATGCAGAGTTTCAACTTCTGCACTGGGTTGAGGAGATGTTGAGACCACAGCGGCGCCTGCAATGACTCAAGCCGACGAGAGCACAAAGCGAGGTTCTGTCAAGCTGAGTTTCGATGGCTTCGATGAGTAAGGCCTATCATTGATATGCTGGAACGTTGAGAAACATAGCTCGAGACTGGGTGTACATGGATTGAAATGATCAGCAGTTCGTGAGATCCTTCGACGTGCTCGTGTCTCCGTGTTGATAAGCCAATAGACGAATCCACAAAAAGGGGGTAGTAAGCTCCGGAGTGGTCATGAGAAAGCCATGAGAACCCCCGGCACCCAAGACAATCTAGGGAGTGAGCCGCCTAGACTGATCTGATGGTCTATGTGCGCAAGTAACCTCACACGAATCCAACACTACCCACACGAGTCAGTATTGATCATGTTGTTGCGGGTTTCTAACTTCAATCTTCGAGTAGCAGTTTCGAGGCTTCAAAGTTGCAGCAATTCGCTATCTGTTCGGGTTGACCTCCACAACTGGGGTTGCTTTCCTTGGAAAGAAGGGGATTTCTGGGCGGGTGGAGAGAACATTGTCTTCTCGGCCGGATTACTCCGTTGTCCGCGTTAGGCCGTTGCCGATGCCAACCCCCTTATTTGGCCAACGTAAAATTTTGGTTCATCGACCAAAAAGAACCTTAAAGATGTACAGTCTCCAAATTGAGCAGACGCCCGTGTGCTCTGGTTAGGGTTCCAAAACATCCCTGTTTGGCGGCCTTTGGGGGGGAACACTCCCCTCTTGACTCACGTTTTGATACCATACGAAGTTGGATGGAAGACAACATGATGTGTTTGTTTTTACACGAAGGGGAGAAATCAGACACAAACTTTCAGCATGTTACTATTGGCCATGAAGTTGCCAAAATCTCACAATGACCTAGCCAAATGTTTTGGTTGTCGGTCATAGAGAGCCTACACTGTTGCTCCCTTGATTAAACTTTCTTTTATTAAAATTTCTTTTTTTCATAAGTTGCCCTTTTTCGGATGAGAGGTGCAGTGGCGTTGATTACGAGTAACACTCACCAGATGATCAGGTTGTCGCAGCTCCAGTATGACTAACCTAGGAGTGGTTCTTGAGAAAAGGAGTCACAACTAGCAATTCAACATGTTTTCTGATCATAAGCTGAGTTTGGTTCGAACCACAAAAAGTCGAATGTGCTGAAGTATTTCCTGGTAAATTGTTTACATCATTTTGCAAGCTTTACTCATCCTTCCCGAAGTATTACTAATCAGGCATCCTGATTATTCACAAACGGGCCGAAAACGCCTGGGTTGCATTGTATGTCTGACGAGAAGGCACATAATGTCGCACGGCAAATCACAGACGTATTATTAGTTTTCTCACCATCATCAACAATGAGCAAGCTAACAAATCGAACATCACTAGCAATATGAAAGCTGGTCTCTCGCGGCAATCTCAAATTGTATGCTTCAGTTTCCCAATCCAACAAGACGCATGAAGGACCTCGTGACCAACAGAATATGGTATGTCTTTAATCGACTTGCAACATCCATATCAGAATTCGCAGTTAGTCTTTGATACAAGCGCACTTCCAGCATCCCGTTATTTACCTTGAATGAGGCCGGCGCCATTAGAGTTCAAACCATTGACGCTAGCGTCAAGATAGAGTGTCCATTTAGAAAGCTCAAGAAAATGCTCGAGGCACAGCAACAACCGTCTCTCGTGAGCAAGCTTCAGGCATGAAGAGCATCAAGAACCCCAAGAATATTCGATTTCAGCGGGGAAAAGGTAAAAGGTCTGCGAAACGTGATTGATAACGTAAAAGAGATACATGGGAGCGCCAACAGTTTTCCGGCGCTTAATAACCCTGACATAGATCAACATCACCAAAGTAGAACGAAGGCCAAACACGAGTATTCCGAAATGGAGCTTCAGGTGAAGGTAAACGTTTTGGATGCACATACCATATTTGCCTGTCCATATGCCACATGTCTACATACTAATATCAGTTTGAGAAGCCCGACATGCTTGAATCCAGTAGTCGGAGGCAGCTCGGAGCGGACACCAAGATATTGGAAAGGGGCGGGGTTCAACCTTTGACATCCATAAGTCTACATATTGCTGTAAGGCCTATTACCACCAGTATGCACATTCATTTGTACTTTTAGTCAGGTGATGGCGTCTGAGGCATGATGATACTGATAGGCTAGGATAGAGGCGTCTCATGTCTCAGACCAGAAACACTAGGTAACGTACAATCAAGAGGGCAGAGGGCACTTCTATCCTCATCTTTTGGAAGCACATTTAGTCTGTAAGTCACCTTGAAAA
>JAIMZG010001289.1:0-42819 GCA_020466075.1 Colletotrichum coccodes
CACTAAACCATCGGCGCTAGTAACCAGCTGATGACGTTGCAAGTTGTCTCACAGAGAGCTTTACCTTACATTGCAGTACACTCAAGATTCGAGATCGCCCTGATTCTGACCTCGTAGAAGAAATAGAAGCGAAAGGTTTTAAAACTATCATTTGCCTCCAAGTTCTTTTTCTCAAACTGATCGCCGAGGTCGGATCACGGAGGGACCAAACCTCTTTCACGTGTGGCTTGGCAAAGCAGGCGCTGTCTTGTGAAAATCACTGAGAAGGATTCAACCGTTTTACTGGGCCGATGCACCATGCACAACTCAGGCATGTCTACTTAACAGTCAGCTTTCTATATTGAGCAACCAAGTCCGTGCCAGCCAATCGCCGTGTACCTTGAGTCAATAAAGCGCTGCTAACCCAACTCACGCTTGCATACAAGCGCTTATGTGTTGAACAGCATAGATGTATCACGATGCAGCCGATAACAGGCTTCGACAGGTCGTTTTTAGCGCCTAGTCGCATTTGGAGCCTTCGCCGAGACGCCACCGGAAATCATCCTGTTGCGATCGCTGACCTCAGGTTGGTTGCAGTTTTTGAAGTTGGTTTCTCATTCTAGGCCCCATACAACCCTCCCACAACATGCAATGCTGAGGCTCAGCATCTTCCTTCCTTCATCATGCCTGGCAGTGGAGCAGCTTGGCTCTAGCCCCAATCCCATTCATGACGCTCCGCTCAATCATTGCCATTTATGTCCCATTCTACCTCCTTGTTGTCCACTTTTCAGTTCCACCATTCATCGTTGGTGTTCCTTGCAGAGGGCGATGGCGATGGATGCCTGGCAGACGCCTCGCCCTGCTCTGAACTTACTGAACGTTCAGCGGCGGTTCGATTCGCTGGTTTTCCTGGAAAGCTCCCTCTCTAAAGTCGTCAACCGCACATGCATTCCTACCGACGTTTGCCCTGCAGAGACGGACATTCGTACTCACCGACCTCGTAGAGATTGAGAATATCGCTATACCGGAATTTGAAAATAGATGGAGTGTTTCTGATACAGGAGATCGTCAGCCTGATTTACCCAATGCTGCATGCGACACGAAGAAATATTCAAGACTTAAATCTCAGCGATGTTAATAGAGAATTGTATTATCGTCTGAATTCCTGATCTAATCTACTGCATCTGTATACCATAAATCAACATTTTAGCTCATTAGGATCGGAATTGATGTTAATCAAAATCAGTACCCTCGGTGGGCTGAAGAAAGGCATTGAGACATTTGATTTCTATCACGAGTTTCAAGAAACCAGCATCATTTTCGAGTGGCCTTCGACAAATCTACTCAAAGGCTTTCTCTAATGGTCGAACTAGGTGACAGCGCACGCCAGCGTTGGTGTGTCAAAGTGGCTCTTTATCACGTCCGTCTTCTTTCTACGCGCACAAAGTATCGCTAAAGAAACACTCGATACGAACATCAAGGCTACAAGATCTTAACTGCAGGCTCATAGCTCACAGTACACCCGATGTGCTTTGCTAGAGATGTTCAAGAGGAGGTTTCCGAGACGAATGTGAGATCAGGCCCTGCGAAAGCAACTAAGATCTCGACGAAAAACTACGTTAGATATGATCTTGCACTATTTCTCATCTTCGAATGAGGGATAATGAGTGCAGAAGCTGTTTAGGCGTTAATAACATAGCTAAAAACCGGGGCGTGCAGGAGTGACTGACAGTCGTCTACTTGATGCAGTCCCAGCCTCTGCTACTCGGCTCAAACCTGTAAACAAGATCGCCAAACCTACGTGTTCTACCTGAACCCGCTCATGTAAGAGTCCTTTATATTTCATATACGGCGCAAATGGCCTTTATAAAACCTCTTGCATCAACGCTTCGACAGGTACTCCGCTTCTTTTTATCACCGGCGATCCGTCGTATCTTCAACAAGACGTAGTCGAGCACACTTCTGAGCGTCTGTAAAAAGACGAGCATAATAGGTGTAAGCGCTGACATTCCAATTTCCCACCATTTAACCAGCTCATTTCCGAAAGATGACTGGGGCCGAATTGCACATGAACTGCAATTTCCGGTCCTCTTTGCCGTTTCCAAAGGAAAAGATATGTTTTGGACGCAAAACGACACTAATGGAGTTGAATTCATAGATAGCGTGTTGAACCCCAGCTTTCAGTTCCCTCAGTTCGAGCCTCTGTTGAGCACATACTCTTCAACCAATGCAAAAACCTGGCATCTCCGCGTTCTCATACTGCTCGACGCTGTATATATTTCCCCAAGTGTTTCGATCAAATGTTGTTTTCGTAGCACGTCAGATTCCTTTTTCCCACCGCCTTCTTAGCTTCTTACCAGAAAAACCAGTTGAATCATACTTGCTATAATTACCGGGAGTGGCCTGGTCAAGCTTTCAAGCCCCTCAATTTATCGCCACGGCACCAACCACAGGTGGGACAATCGATCGCCTTGGGGTTGCTTGGGTAGCTTGGCCCTCGTACTTCTCAATTTCACTGCAGATAGACTTTGCTCCAACATCATGTGAGGCGGTGCCCAAATAGGATCCAAGCTCTTGACTGACGTCTGTGAATCATCCGGGCCTAACGCTCTTTCTAAAAACCTTGGTTATGACTGTCTACTGGCCTTGATTTGCCGCAACTATGGATATTAATGCCCAACCAACTACACATGCACTTCCCTGGCTATTGATACTCTTCTCGTCTTAAGAGGCAAAGATGTCAGTTGCCCGATCCAGGGATCTTCGTGAAGTCGTTGAATTTTAACTCGATTCTCAGACCGTGAAATACTACGATCGCTCATTACAAGCCTTCCTTGGACCGGAGCGGCTCTACCTAAAATTCCATGCCTTACCTTACTCGAAAACTATTTCAACGATAGATCAGTTCAAACCTAGCATCAACCTACTGAACACCGAAAGCGGACCCAATAAATTCCACTCTACACAGGGACCCTTTCGGACTTCGCCCCACTAGTATTGGCTGCAGCCTCGGGTGCCTCTTATCCATGGTCTAGAGAAATAGCGGCGTCTCAACGAACATGTACATCGAGAGGTACTCTATGAGGAAGTAAAATACTGAGAACCAAAGCGAATAGACATCGTAGTCTTCTATTATAGCCGCAAATACCCTGTCGCAGTGCTCACTTTGTCCTCAACGGTTAGCATAGCACCACGAATGGCACCGCAATTGGAACGTTGGCAGCGAAGTTGACTTCTCGAAAGAAATGGCCTACTTGCTTACACGACTTTCTTCTGAACACATGATATCTACACTGCACCTTGCATGGATAATTTTATCAAAAATGAAAAAAGCATAGTTTATGTTAACTCGGTTGAATCCTGCAGAGCCGGAAGTGGTCTGAGAGCAGAGCCCATACTGGAATTTTCTCTGGGTCCTGCTGCCCACGGGCGTCACTTCTTCTGCGCCTCTCAAACCCACTGCCTTGCGAAGTGTCCAACATCATCTCGCAGTAGGATCGCCGGTTGGGGGCCAGAAAAATATGCTTTGAGGTTAACCATAACTCACATTCCGTCACCGATATGGAGCTTCGCGGGGGAAGTTTGTCCGTCGTCACGAGGCAGGCCAGAGCACCAGCTTTGATCGGGTGGGTTTCAAGTTTCGGGGAGGCGATATTGCCAAAAAACCACACCGACACCGTGATAATCGGCGATGAACTACATGGCTCGCGCCTCATGGGGTCCACGGTTTCCGTCATTGTCCCACTACCGACCCGCATTTCCAAAATTCACACTCACTATGATGTCAAGTTGCAGTCGGGACGCAAACGGTATTTGCGATCTTGTCTCCGGTGAAAAAAGAAAACCAGTTCAGAGTGTCCCACTATCCCAGCTCCGCTGTATAGAAATGTCGAATTATGTGACGAGACTGGCCAGAGTCGACTTGGGCATCGAAGAGTCTTCAGATTGTTTGGAGCCCCCTTTTTGCCCACTGCTGGTGATAAAGTAGCACCGCAAGAAAGGGTTTGGCCTGATATCGTCATATCTCCATTTTAATCTAGGAAGCTCTCAGTTGTATTGTAGAAAAGATGATAACTAGTAAAGGCACGGTCCCGGTGCAGCTGGAGCTCGAAGCATGTTGTGCGATCACTGTTGCCCATCTACATTTTGCCTGGGCTTTCGACAATTGATATATTTCTCGGTCTGAAACTTTGACATACATAAGCCGTCAATCGAGGCGCGAAACCAGCCCATTGCTACCAATCTTCAACGTCGACCCTCAATCGCATCACGCATTTTGTCGCGGCCGTGGCGCTATCTATCAAAAACATCTAGCTGCCATGTCTTCCGTGCCTCCTCCAGGTTATCCGCGCGCATCTCGGCCGACTAACATTGACCACAAGGCCCCGACTCGAGACAGTAGCGCGACAGGGGTTGGACGAAGCTTCGATGCCGAGAAACCCCAACATCCACTTGGAGAAAAGTCCGAGAACCGTCCAACCGGAGGCTTTTTCAAAGACGGGCCGGGCCGAGACGAAGAGGCCGAAGGCACTCAAAGCCATGATGATTTGACCACGGCAAGCGGTGGCAAGCAACCAGAGTATACCCCCGACGGCAAGCGCATCATCACCGAGGATGAATGCTACCATCTCCTGGGATACTCTTGGCCAGCATGGAAGAAGTGGATGCTCCTTTCCTCGATCTTTGTTGTTCAAGTTTCGATGAACTTCAACACCAGCGTTTTCCCGAGCGCAGTCACTCCCATCAGCGAGGCTTTTCACGTCAGCGAACAGGCAGCTCGTACTGGCCAGTGCGCCTTTCTCGTCCTCTACGCCTTCGGCTGCGAACTTTGGGCGCCTTGGAGCGAGGAGTTTGGACGGTGGAAAATCTTGCAGTAAGTTTTGTCCATACAAGCATCATAATGGCGAAACACGGCTAACGATGAGCTCAGATGCTCCTTGTTCTTGGTCAATATGTGGCAGATCCTCGCTGCACTAGCTCCCAATTTTGGTAGCATTGTCGTCGCTCGAGGACTGGTATGTGATGGACCCTCAAGAATCCAAGCCAATCCTTTTGAAGAGGTTACTGACGGTTGAATCAGGGTGGTCTTAGTTCAGCCGGCGGCAGTGTCACCCTTGGCATGGTGGCCGATCTATACCAACCAGAGGAGCAGCAATGGGCCGTTCTTTTCGTCGTGCTGTCCTCCGTGTTTGGCACCTCAGTCGGCCCCGTTGTCGGTGGTCCCATCCAGAAATTTCTCCCCTGGTATTGGAACTTCTGGATTCAGCTCATATTCGGAGCTGCTGCACAGTCCATTCACTTCTTCATGCCCGAAAGCCGCGCTACCATCATCATGGATAAGGAAGCCAAGCGCCGACGCAAATCCGGCGAAGACACCAACATCTACGGACCAAATGAGGTCAAAAAGCCCCGCCTTTCCATGCACGAGTTCGCGACCACATGGGTGCGCCCTTTCGAGATGTTCGTTCGCGAGCCCATCGTGCTTTCGTGCTCTCTTCTCTCAGGGTTCTCTGACGCTTTGATTTTCACCTTTCAAGAGGGTTTCACTCCCGTTTTCAACAAATGGGGCTTCGGAACACTTCAAAAGGCCTGGGCTTTCATTCCCATCAACATTGGCTATGTTCTGGCTTATATCTCTTATATCCCCTGGATTATTAGGGACCATCGCGTCACCAGAGCAAAGGGGCCTGATGCATTGGCGCCGGAGCGTCGTCTGCAATGGTTGCTCTACCTTGCCCCTCTCGAGACGATCGGCCTCTTCGGTTTCGCCTGGACATCGATGGGACCTCCTGAATCTCACTGGATCGCTCCCATGATTTTCTCTTGCCTGATTGCCATCGCCAACTTTGCCATATACATGAGCACAGTTGACTATATGATTGCGGCCTACGGACCATATTCTGCCTCGGCCACTGGCGGCAATGGGTTCGCTCGAGACTTCCTTGCTGGTATTGCCGCCATGTACTCTGCTCCTCTGTATGAGAACATTGGCGATTCGCGCCACACCGAGTATGCAAGTACCGTCCTCGCATGTCTTGCACTTTTGGTCACGATTCCAGTATATCTCATCTACTGGAAAGGGCCTGTCATTCGAGAAAGGTCCAAGTTCGCTCAGTCTCTCAACGACGACCGTCGTGCCAAGGGCGGCCGTCGTGTTGTCGCAGCTCCTCAGGAGCAGCTTGAGACCAAGAACCTTTGAAGTATGAGAAAGTAGAATTAATGATACCACCATTTTTAAAATCGCCATAATCTTGTGAAGGGGTGCAATGCATGGATTTCATGTTTTCTTTTTGCACAGCTGGGTTGTAGTTTTAACGGTAACAGTAAATAATTATCTGATATATAATATTTGTATGACGCATCAGAATAGACGCTCTGTGAAACTTCCAGTCGTTGAGACCAGTGGCAACAAGAGCCCACAGTGCCCATCCCTACTTAAATTACGGCATCTGGGAACATCAATTCGATTAAAGGTCCTCGTTTCTGCGTCTCATGAAGGGTGCAAGCGGCATTGAACTCGAATGATTGAAGGAAGAGTATATTACGCTATCAACTCTCTTACTACGAAGACCAGGTTGTTATCCAACCTACTGCGGAGAGGCGTCACGATACTATGGCCTTGCAGCGATCACGAAGGATTTCTACCGCTCCCAGCGTGTTCAAGGTACTTGAATGCTTGGTTGGCACAGGCATATTGATGTTATCCGCATGCCAGCTGGGACACTTGGAACCAGTATCTGAAGCCCGGTACTGCAGTCAGATTCTCTGTGCAAGACCAAAATCTGCCAGTACTGTTGAGCAATCTACTATTACAAAGTCTATAATTTGCCAGGGGGAAATCGGTGCCGCTTGTCAGTGAAGAGACCAGCGGTGGCAACAGCCTCTTCCTCTTCAGCTACTACTTTGGGAATCCACCAGAAAGAAAACGGGAACGGATTCTTTCAGACTGCAGGCACGTTTTGAGCTCTTTGCAAACTTGGATTTAACATCATTTTCCTTGTGGTATCTATCGCCTGAACGTCTCTAAATCTACCATCCTTGTCACGCCCCCCGTTTCTCGTGGTGTCTATGCCTCAACACCGATGGTGATGTAGGCGAGCATACCTTTGGTGACGTCCTCTCCGTCAAGAGGCTCCACGACCATGTTAGGGTTCCAGTTGCCAGAAGACTCCTGGGCGAAGATGCTGTCAATGGCGTTGGTGGTGCGGTTGATCTCGGTGTGGCTGACGTAGGGCTCGAGCGACATGATCTGCTGGCTCAGGTCCTCGTCGAAGAAGAGCTGGCCGGTGCTGACGATGTTGGAGGCGACGACGGTGTCGTTGCTGCGGACGGACCAGTCGGTGTGGACTTGGGCGTGGATGTGAATGGTGCGCTCGACGTAGAAGCCGGGGAAGACGGTCTTCATCTCCATGATGCCGTTGGAGTCGGTAGGCCAGATACCGCGGAGCCAGGTTGTGGCGTCGGTGTGGAGGTCCAGATCGGGGCCGATGGTAACGTTGAGCTGCTCGAGGAGCTCCTCGAAGGGGGTGTTGGGGTTGTGGTGCGTGAATGAGCTGTAGGACCCGGTCTGTTTGTTTTTGGGTCAGCAAGAGCAACTTCGCTTGGTTCGAACGTAACAAAACTTACAGCATTGCAGTGCCAGAGATCAACCAGAACGTCCTGCATGGGCTCACAGGTGTTGACGTTGAGGACACCAATGTCCAGATAGAGCGGGATACCGACCTGGTCCTCGCTCATATCCTGACGCAGAGTCTGCGAGCGCGGCCAGACATAGGGGCCCTTGGTGACCTCGGGGGTCAGAATGCAAGTGTCGTTCTGGATGGTGCTGTAGTGGGGACCCTCGGTGTGAATGGTGACGTTGGTATCGCGATGAGCGAGAGAGCGGCTGACGAGCGAGCGCTTCTCAGCGGCACGCTTCTTGCGGATTTCGCTGAACCGGCCGGCCTGGACTGAACAGCGCTTTGCGAGGCTTGATCGACGGGCAATCTCTGAATGGCTCAGAGCATCGTGGTGTCCCGGGTGGGCAACGGCGAGACCCGTGAGAAGGGCGGTGGCGAGTGCGAAGAGGTCGAACTGCATGGTGGAAGCGGAAAGAATGGATTGTGTAAAAGAATGTAAAAGACAGTCCAACGATAGAATATGCGGAGCCTCTTGCCAATTTCAAGCTATCAAGATCTAAGCTGATGAGCTAGAACAGGGACACCAGCAAGACGGAAGACGATCCCTCATTTATACGTTCGTCCGTTGTTCTGCCCTTGCTTCACCCTTTCCAGAGGGAATAGAAAGAAGTCTTCTCTGCTTCTTCCCGAGTGGTCCCTGGCAAGAGACCAATAAACAAGTTCGTCTCATCGAGGGCTCGCTGCCGTCACCTACTGCCCCTCCTCATCACGCTCAGGTCCGGGACCGCCAACCAAGTGGCAATACAGATTTCACGATCTCCACTGAAGTCGTGCTCCGAAAAGAAAGCCTCCCACATCCCGAGAACAACGCTCAGATCTGTTCCCCATTCGGCAGTTCTTTCTGTCGAAGAAGCGGCCTCAGCGAATCACGAGCTTCAGCGAATCACGAGCTAGGTATTACCGTAGAAAGCCGGGGTTCGGGGCCCCAGGACCGCACTCGGCCTGCACTGCCGGCAGGCCGCCAAGAGCCCTGGCCGCGTAAGTTCAGGGGCGGTCCGCCTGGCCCCCTGCACATCGAATCAGCCGCGCCACCGACCAAGCGTAAAAAGCGGGAGTCAGTAGGAGGCGCGGTAGTGACGAGTGTACTCTAATACTGCCGATATTGTCATGGGTGTGGATTTGGCATTTTTTGGCGGGCAAAATGTCGTTGTCAGATCCGCATCGGGTACAACCCAAGGCCGGAATGCGGGCGCCAACAAAAATATGAAGCTGTCCCATTTGCCAGTAGACATGTGTTTGCCAATCTTACAGATTCATCTTTATCACCAGCTAGGTTCCTCGGTTTCTATACTGCTGACAAGGTAGTTGCGGATATTGAAGGTCCATGTCGGCTCCGGTGGACGACTGCTTGAGAGAGTGCGAAATATGGTTCAAACTTGAACCAGACCATCCCTCGTGAGTTGAGCCAGCCAGGAGTTTGATCGTATCCTCAAGGCTTGTCGATCAGATCATTGATTGAACTTCCCGAAGCGTACCACCCGGTAAGCAGCATCGACTCATTCGGCGACATACCTAGCCTCCGCCTTCGGAAATATATACTATAATATACCGGAAGATCTTTGAGAGTGAACACAGCCAGGATGGTCCCGAGTGGCCAGACATGGTGCGTGGCAAGGCATACGGCTAGCAGCAATCCTTCCTTGCGCCATCCAGAGCAAAAATTTGGCGCACTGTCATAAAGCTGCACAATCCAACAAGGTATATGATCCGTTGTACACAGCGACTTTGTCCATTTCGTTCAACCCGGACGAGCTGGTTATCACAAGTCGACCTACCCGGCCTCAGCGCTTCTACTCAGATGATGGAGGCAAATGGGAAAATGGACTGGTGAATGAAGGGCAGAACCTGGAATGGAATAGGGCGGCATTTTAGTGAGCAACAGGCCTGGAATTTCTCGTGATGTGTTGCTCATCCAGCAGGCCTTTGTTCATCTGGAGATAGGCATCTACCTTATATGTACACAAAATTGTATACTACGTAGTAGGTAGCTAGTGTCCCACTAGCCTGGGCGCATCTGGTCCGATGTTACTGTAAACCGCCTCATTTCGAAGTAGACCGAAAGGTCAGCGAGGGGGCAGGGTCTCGACGGACCTGGAGGACAGTTGCGGCGCGCGTGACCAGCTCAGGGCCACTTTTCTTTACCCTAATTACTGTAACAACGCCTCAGCTTCGCATCATAGCTCCATCACACATCATGTTACATTTTCCGCCGTACTGCCACTGCCGACCAGATGGCACAAAGAACTTTTCAATGTGATGACACTGCAGCTAGCCGTTGCTCCGACATGAACTTGCTGTGCCGATGGGTTTTGACTGATATGAAAATTTCAGAGTTTAAGTACAACGGGTACTCGTATTGTTGAAATGCGTCCCCCATCTTGTGGCCAGTATCACGCAGAACGGCCCTAAAGTCTTTGATAATCCCGAGACGTCATGCTTGAATTAAATGCGGGCCTTGTAAGTCGGAATGTAACAAAAGTTCGGGGAAATACCCCTTGCCGGAAGGTGTAGGTCTCCTAAACAGCTTGGCGGCACTTGAGCTTTCTTCTGGTGAGATTTTGTAATACTCTACGCCTGCCTTTGGCGAGTTCGCTGTCGTGGAAAACAAAAGCGCCCTTGCCGAGGGGTTGGGAAGTCGCGCAAGCAGGCGTTGAGATTGGGACTTCAATGCCGGAACTGTGTTACTGACAAGAGCGATCTGCTGTAGGATAAACGTATGGTTTAACCCGAGGCATTTTGACGCAGTTTGAGGTGAAGGAATATATGGTTGCAGGACCCTGGAGTCGGCGGTAAACTGGACGAGAAATTTTGGTGAACCCTGTTGGAGGAGCACGCCTGTTAAGACAAAGCGATTCATGGTTTCAGAGCCTCTCCCCAGTACGTATCTTTAGGAGGCGTTCTGTTCCGGCAAATACATGTCAAGCTACCGGGTAGAAAACCTGCCAAGCCTGCCTAATGTCATCCGGCACTTGTCGGGTACCCGGATCCTCTGTTGCTGCTAGCGGCCAGGGTTCCGTCACGAATCGTTTCTTCTGTAGCCTCTGTACGAAATGATGTCGGTCGGGATCTACCTCGACCACTTTGTCAGGATAAGATTTGTGGAAGCTCGGTCCGTACGAAAACCATTCGCAGACGCTTCCCAGGACAAGCGCCCTCGTTTGATCATTGACGCTCCCTGCTGTGCTCAAGTTGTCTTTGACCCAGGCAAGGAAGCCATAGTAAGCTGCCGCAAGCACGAATAGTTGCTTGCTGAAGCCTTCCGGTAAAGTGTCCGTTTCATGTACTTGGCGCATCTTTGCGTCAAATTCAAGAGATTGTGCATCGCTTCCTGCGAGACGTGGCCCGCGGCGATGGTATAAGGGCGAAGAGTGGTGCATCGGACTACGTCGTCTTGCCAGTTCATTGAAGGGGAACAGCGCAGGATGAGGGCCGCTTCCGAGACCCTGATGAATATCTCCTCCTTGTTTGGGGCGTGAGAGGCGAAAAGCTGTCGTCCTTTGTCGCTATACCGGACGAAATCGATGATTATTATATGAGTGAAGCCCACACGCTTTCTGCTTCAACACCGAATTAAATCCGAAGATGCTTCTCGTTTCACTTGACTCAATGTACTTGATCAGAGTGCTCTTCCCCGACCCAGGTTTTCCACTAATTCAGTGCACACCAAAGAGATCATCCCTGAGCCAAGCGACGAAACTATCTCAAGGCTGTGGTTCGCTTTCTGCCTGGGCTGACTGATGTGGTACAATACTGCAGAAATCGCCTACACCTTCATTTGTGTGTACCGTGCTGGTACTAAAAGAGCAGTCCGGCTCGCATTCACCTGGAGTCGAGCCATCTTCTTTTGACCACTCCGAGTCCGAGTCGAAATACTCTAACGAACTGGCGAATATCCAGCGAAATGTTCTCGGGTGTGTCTCGACGATTCTGTTCTTTCGTTCGTTCATTTTAGGGTATTTGAAGCTTTCCAAAAGTCTTTTATACGCCTCTTGCCTCGCTGCAGAGTCTTCCATGGCCGTCAGATTTTGCGAAATCTTGTTTTGAATTCCTAGAGTGCACTATGACATCTTGAAATGATGGATTGCTCTTGCGAAACAGGCTCGACGGTGGCGTGAGACATGATTGCCTACTGTGCTTTGGTCGATTCAGCTATAACGTGATCCTGGACATCTCTTTGGACTGCCTCTCAACCAGCTTTTGAGAGCGCTGCCGGATTCTGAATGTTGCAAGATGAACCCCTTCAGTTCTTTGCTCAGGTCTGAGAGTTCTCTCTCGTTCGTTGCCAACAACTCATCCGACTCGAAGAATATCCGCTCGAGGATAGACGTGTCCATGAGCTTCTGCGCTTCCGCTAGGCCACCTTTGAGCTGATCCAGCTGTCGCCTCCGCCAGATGACCTTTTGCGTTGCTACCAAGGCGCCAAGCCTTCCGGTTTGACTCGATTAGAGATACATAATCTCCTCGTCAAGGACTTTGGCGTGCTTGACGCACTTCGAAGCGAGCTCCAACAAACATCTCTCCATTGTTGGAGTCTTTGGTGGTGGGGTAGGAGCAGTTGCAGGCTGCTTCTTGAGCGACTCTTCCAAACTGCCGGAGACTTGTCTGAGGACTTTCGCATGCTCCGAGAGTCCAGGGTCTGGGTAACCACTATCGTGGATGCGTTTGCACATTGAGACAGCCTCGTGGTCGAAGTCGATGAGCTGCATGATGTTGCATGCGAGACCGAGGCCCGCGATGCCCTCGAATCCGGACATGAAGGGCGAATGGAGAGCACGAATTTCGCCAAGGAAACATACAGTCAGGGGTTGTCATCCCCGACGAGAATTTCTTTTTAAAAAAAAAGCCCTGGATGGATATCGTATGGCTGAGGTTACAACTGGAGCAGGGGTGAGTCAGAAATCGGGCGGCGACTTGATACGACAAAGAGTGATGGGCCACGGAAGGGTAGAGTTTCAGATGATTGTAGGACACTGCACAAGATTTGAGGGTGTCAGATACAGCACACTGCAGGACGCGGCCTGGTCAACAGGTGATATGCTGGAATTGACGACTTTATTGGAAGACCTGCGCCCCCCTTATGATCAACACCTGGAAGTTGAGCAACCGAGACACATAAGCTCCCTACAGGGTGTTGCACAGCATATCATCCCCAGGATGCCGCATAACTTCAGGTCCTAGTACTTATATACGGAATCTAAGCGGGCAACAAGTCATCATGAGCTGGGAGGAAAAGAACGCCAAAACAGAGGAACGCATTTTATTTTTCAAGTTTAAGGACTCTCATCAATCCAAATCTGCAAGATTTCTTCCAATTCTCGTCTGTCTGTGACTTTGTAAGAGCCTCTGCTGATTGATTTGTACTTGAGGAGAAAGAGAGGCCAATAAGTGTGTACAAGATGACTTAAAATAGTAGAGACAGAATGGGACAACGTCGCCATGACATACTCATGATTTACAAACGGAACACGAGGAAAGAGCATGCTCAGAGAAAGTGCTACAGGGAAGGATGATAGAAGAGAGGATAATACCAGCGCGTGAAGGAGGGATAATGGAGGAAAGGCCACACACATGACTGCATATGTCTATTGACTAAGTCATCCATATGTTTGACCTGGGAGGTAGCCGGCCTACCTTAGCAGTGAGTCTGCCTGAGGAATACTCAGTGTCATAAACCAAGGCCTCGGCATATATCGACAGAATCATGACAAAAGACACCCCATATGGCGAGAAGCAAGTTGGTAGCTATGAGTTCCACAATTAACCGTGTGTCCTGACATTAAAACAACAAATGTCAACCCGCAAAAGGACGCCGAATTATGCATCGGTCTTCTGCCAAAGACACAAACCCCTCGAAACACACCCCTCAATCTCACCTCCTCAAATGCACCATCCGCCCCTTCACCCAAACCATCTTGGTATTCCGGTCATCTCCGTTGAATACCCACTTCGCAATACGATCTTCCCAGCTCTCCCACCCAAAAATATCAACGTTGCCCCCTCCCTCTCCTTGCTCCCCGTCCTCGTCAACCATGGACAACCCGATGAGCTGCGCGTCCCATTGCATGCCCACCTCGAACCCGCCAACCTTGTCCTGCAGACTGACGACCTTGGCGCCGCCCCTCGTGCCGAGATACAGCACCTCCTCGACCGTCAGCTTGGCCCTCTCCTTCTCCTCCCCCGTCAACCCCATCGCTATATGCCTCGACACCAACGCCGCCTGCCGCGCAGCCTCGAGAATGCTCGGGCTATACCCGCCGCTCATGTCCGTCCCCAGGCCGACGTCGATACCCTTGTCCCACAACCACCGCACGCGCGCCGCGCCGCTCGTGATGCTGCTGTTGCTGCAGGGACAGTGCGAGACCTTTGTGCCGCGCTCGGCAATCGTTCTCGCCTCTTTTTCGGAGAGGTGGACCGCGTGCGCGAGCACGGTCTTCTTCCCCAGCAGGCCGTGGGTATCGTACACGTCGGTGTAGCTCTCGCTTTCGGGGTAGAGCTCCTTGACGAGCTCGATCTCCCCTTCGTTCTCGGAGACGTGTGTTTGTACGAGCACGTCGAGCTCCTTCTGCATGTCCGCCAGGCCCCTAATCGCGTCGCTCGAACACGCCGGCGCGAACCTCGGCGTCAAAACCGGCGCAACGAGCTCGAACCCGGGGTCGATCCCCCTCAAATACTCCACCGTCTCCCTCGTCTTCCGCAACGAGTCCTCGGCCGACTCATCCCTGTAGTAATCGGGACAAAGCCCCTCGCGGTCCATGCACACGCGACCGACGAAAGCGCGCTGGCCCAGCGCCAGGCAGACGTCGGCGAGGACGTTCGTGGCTGCGACGTCGATGGTGGCGTAGTAGGCCGACGTGGTGGTGCCGTGGGCGAGGGTGCGGCGCACGCAGGCCGTGTAGACGCGTTTCGCCTTCTTCTGGTCCTCGAGGCTGGCCTCGAGAGGAAAGGTGTAGGTGTTGAGCCAGTCAAGGAGGGTGGATTTGCCAAAGATGCCGACGTTAGGGTATTGCGAGGCGTGGACGTGGGTGTCTGTATCGTGGTGGAGTTAGCTTCAAGACTGCGGGGTGGGATTTCACAAGCCAAAACGCATTGCCAAGTCTCGTAGCCCATGTCTCACCTCACGCTGGACGACGGTGAGACAAGGTGATATTGACGGCAGGAATAACCAAAGAGCAAAAAGAAACTCACCGATAAACCCGGGGAAGAAGAACTGCCCCTCCCTGGCCTCATGAACCTCGACGTCGCCATCCTCCCACCCCAAACGGAGGAACAGCTCGCCCTTGGCCCTCCGCAGGTCGTACCCCGTCTCGACAGCGACAATCGTACCGGCTCCGTCGACGCAGACGGCCGCGTCGTGGAGGTACTGGAGCGCCTCCCTGGTCTTGGAGTGCACAAATGTGCCGAGGAAGAGCATATTCCGCCGTGCTGTCGACGATGAAGGAGAAGCCGCGGGGGGCAGGTCTCTGATCATGTCGCCCATGTTTGCTACTGTAGCAGCAACAAGCTCCTAAGTTGAAGTCTACCGGGCAAGTGGGATTGTTCCGTTGTTGAGTGACTGATATCGCCTTCGCTGCCGATCGAGTGTAGGTCCGTTCGACCTGACGTCGGGACAGTAGATCCGTTATTCGGTTGTCGTCGGCAGAGTTGGGAGGAACCCGACGGTCTTTTTCGGCCTATCGTCCTTCGGGGACAGGTGGCGTTGCTAGATGCTGATAGCAGCGCGCTCACCGAGAGGCTTTCGCAGAACCTCACGAAAAGAGAGTCAATTAGGGGGAAAAGAAGAGGAATTCGGCTTCTGCTCAAAAAGGACAAATGACTGGGCAATGTGAAATATAGTACGCGGTGGTATGGTATCGTCAAGTCGGCAGAAGCTTCCGAAACCCCCAAAACTCAAGCGTCGCGGGAGCGTGGAAGAAAAAGAAAGGACGGGAAGACCGGTAGATATATGCAGTGCTACGGATGACGCGCATCGAAACATGTGCTTCACCCGGCTGCTGCTGTTGTCGGCAAACTCCCCCTCCCTCTCTCCAGAGATAAGACGGATCGGACAGGGGGGTTGGGCGGAAGACCTGAATGCGCGGCGGGAACGTCAGAAGCACGTCGAGAAAGAAGTGGTTTCTGTGTCAAAAAGCCCCTCTTTCCCCAAATACGAATTAGCATCACAGACCAAGTCCAGAACACCCACCACGCACACCTATACGGGCGTCGGCCGCTATGTTCCAGGCAATCGGAGCCCCGGGATACAATTCCAAACACCAAGCGCCCCCACATCGCAGCGCACCGGTCGCACGTCACACGGCGCTCGCCGCTGGCCGATTGCGCTCTATCCCCTCCTTCCTCCTCACCACGCCCACCACCTCCGCCCGCGACTCGCGCCTCCGCTTGACCCAATCCGGATAGCTTCGACAGCTTCACCCCCGTCCCTCCATTTACCTCCTCGCTCTCCTCTTTACCTGGCCGCATAAGCTCCTTGTCCGCCATGTGGGATCCCCTCCGTCCCCTTGTCTCGTCGCTTTATCCCACATGTTCATCGTCCTCGATATCCAACCGATGAACGCCATGTCCCCTCGGGGCTGACAACCCAACGCATACCGCATACCGCATACCGCATACCGCATACCCTCTCATCCGCATGCTGCGCCTTTCGGTTCGGGGGAACCATCTCTGTGTCCCGGGTCCTTGCAGCCTCGTTTCGTCGATCCCCCGCTGTCAAGGTCCTGCCGTGGTTGGCCCCCAGCTTCCGCCCATCAGTCATTGTACCACCCGTTCGCCTTGCATCGGCGTTGGACAAAGCAACGCTTTCGGGCATTTAATCCTACGCTTATCGGATCTTTCACACTTTGGCTTCCGTTCACGTCGAGTCATTCGGAACGAGATTGAACCATTAGCTTTCTATTCTCTTCTAGTGCCACCATTGAACAGTCAACGCCCCAACCGTAAAAAGAGATCAAACAATAAACTTTCTAACGCGACATGATAAAACACTCGTCGAAAAACAACTTCCCTAATTTGTACAACGATTACGCCGTCTAGAGTCATTCAGTAACCATCTCGGATCATCTAATCCACTTCCTTTTGTGCTTCGTAACGGCATAGCTCCGCCTCATTCATCCCTCCCTTACAGTGCAGTCAGCTCGACTTACGCGGCCGCACCGGGTCCCTCGTGTTCCCCTGTAACGCCATTGACTGCGTTGGGGGCGGGGCCGTCCTGGGTGAACTGGTCCCAGTTCGCCAGGATGGACGCAATCTTGGGCGAGTTGGTGAGCTTGTACACGTCTTCGAAGTACTCCTTGGTGATGGCAAAAGGCTTTGCCGTCACGTTAGGGATGTACTTGCCAACGAGCTTGGCAGGGTCGATCGTCGTCTTGTTGATCTTCTTCAGAAGGAACGATCTGAAAGGCTTGACACCAGACCGCAAGAAGGTCGAGTGGAAGGGTACGTCGATACCACGCAGGGGAATCGTCGCAAAGCCACGTTGGAGCTCCAGCGGCGTGGGCTTCTTGAGCGTCGCCTCAGCGCTACCCTTGATGATCTCCTTGAGGGCACCCTTGGCCTCTTCAATGTTGCCGCGCATCTCCTCAATGTCGATCTTCTGCTGCTTGAGGAAGTTGGTGACCCCAGTGAGGGTGTCGAGAGCGCGCAGGTCACCGGCGGCGACGTACTGCATGTTGGCAATGTTGTAGTTGACAATCTCGAGGAGCCAGCCGGTCTCCTCGGAGATGCAGTCAACAACAAACTGCAGAGCCTCCTCGTTGAACGTCTTGGAGATTCTGCTGGGGTTGATGGCGCACATGGAGTAGTTGGAGCGACCAGCCGCGTCACGCTCGACAGCGACCTGCATGGTCAAGCCGCGGTAGAAGACGACCGACACCAAGCTTTCGATGGGCATGACCTCGGCCAAGGCGGCGAGGGCCGAGTACTCACCCAGGGAGTGGCCGGCGAAGGTGCAGTCCCTGGGCACGAGACCCTTGGACTTCATGTCCTCGAAGCTAGCCTTCTCCATGAGAGTGAGGGCGGGCTGAGTGAACTGAGTGGCCGACAGCAAGCCAGTGGGTGACCGGTAGGTGTACGAAGTGGTCTTCTCGTCAATCTCCTTGAAGATGCGCTCGGACTTTATGCTTCCATCGGTGGAAACGGTCTCGAAGGTCATGGCCATGTAGTTCTGACGGATGGCCTTGCCACGCGGTCCACCGAAGTGGACGGTGAGCTCCTTGGGGTTGTTCTTGACGATATTTGTGATAGAAAAGCCTGTAATTGGTTAGCGATATGTCATCAGGGATATGAGGAAACAAAACTCACCGTAATTGTCCAACAGGTACTTGTCGGCACGGTCCCAGACCTCCTTGGCGACGTCGCTGCTGGCATAGAGCTCCATACCCATACCCTGCTCCTGGGAACCCTGGCCGGTGAAGACGTAGGCGGTCACGGGCTGCTCAACCTCGGCCTCACCAAGTAGAACTTTCTCCTCGGTCTCCTTGTTGCTGGCCTCGACCTTGATGATCTTCCGGCCAGACACCATGCCTACGTGCTGAAGCTTAACTTGGAGGTCATCGTTGGGGAGAACCATGCCAACCAAGGAGGCGTGGAAGCTGCGAACACGACCAATGTTGTTCTCAGCAGCCCACGTCTCGACCAAGCTACGGACGGCGGCACTGGAGTACATGCCGTGGGTGATAGTGCCAGGGAGAGCAGCGTAGTTGGCGAAGACGCGCGAGACGTGAATGGGGTTGTAGTCGCCAGAGACACGAGCGTAGTTCTCGTTGGTGGCAGGGGCGCGGAGCTGGAGAGGAGTGCGTCCGCTGAGGGGAATGGGGTTCTCAAAGTTCAAAGGCTGGTCAAGAGGGGTGCCGTTTCGCTCGAGGTAGTCAACAACGGGGTTGCCATTGGACTGGCCGGCCTCGTAGTCGACGCTGGCAATCTGGATGACCTCCTTGGTAGGCAACTCCAGAAGAACTTGGCCCTGGGTGGAGACGCTGCTGTACATCGTCTTGGTCTTGTAGCGGTAGAAGCTCTGAAGGCGGAAGGTGAGCGTCTGCCCGAGGAGGTCGAGGTCGCGGGGCAAGTCGTCAGTGTTAAACCACTGCTTCGACTTGAGAACAGCGACGTCCTTGCTAGTGGCCAGGTGCAACTGGATCGGGGTCTCCATCTTGCGCTGGAAGGTCTTTTCGTAGTCGGTGTAGGCACCGCGGTACAAGAACTGAGAGGTGACATCCATTACAGCCTCACCATCACGGTAAATGGTGCCGCAGACCTCAACCATCTTACCAGACTCCTGGTTGATGACAGCATTGATCTGAGCAGTAGTGGAGACCTCGTCACCCTTCTTGAGAGGCTCGGCGCCGGGCTTCATGCGGAACTCGTTGGACAAGTGAACTAGCTTCAGCAGATCACCGTCAATGGTGCGAGGGAAGATAGGCTTCGTGATGGCCTTCCAGCCGACGACGATGGCGAAGTCCATAGGAGCGTAGACAGTTTTGCCAGGACGCTCGACGAAAGCCTCTCCGGTGTTTCCAACGGCGTGAATGAAGTCGTTAATGTCTTCGCCAGTGATGGTGGCCTTGCCACCGTCGAACTTGCTGCTGACGTCGGCCTCGAGGTCGAAGGTCTCGTCACCGAACCACGCACGCCAGTAGAACTCCTTGATACGGTCGTTGCGGCCCTCCATAACCTCTCGGATGGGAGCATACCCGGCCTCGGGATGGTAGGTAAACTTGAGGGGAAGAGCGACTGGCTTGCCAAGGGCAGTCGTGTCCTTAATCATGTTGACGACGATCTCGTTCTGGCCCTCGAGCTTGACCTCGATAACATCGACATACTGGTTGTGACGAGGCTGCTCCTTGACGACGATCTTGGTCTTCTTCGGGTCCTTGGGATTTTGGATCTCGACGAAGAGACCACGAGCGGGAGCGAAGATACGCTTGATAGGGTTGGTTTGGAACTTCTGGCCTTGAACAACGACCTCAGAGGTGAGGAGGGCATGGCGCCAGCTGCGGTCGGGCCCAGCAAGCAGAGCCAGCCAAGCATCGAGGCTAGGCAAGGTCGCCGTGGGCGAGGTCGACAGACGGTAGGTATTCTTGTTTGCGTCGTCGTACGAGACAGTAAGACCGTCAACGTCCTCGACAGGGATCTCGGTCTCGATCAACTTGCCGCCGAAGTACTCAATGGCAGGAATGGCACTCTTGTCCCCCTTGTAAAGGTCCCTGGTCAGGTACTCAACGTGAGTGTGGTGGATGCCGTCAAGAATGTCCTTGATAGGCTCATCAATGACCTTGGAGAACTTGACGGCGGTAGGTCCCTGAAGGATACATGTACGTCCAACGTCCTGGCCGATGACGGCACCGAGGTCCTCAGACTGCCACAGGGAATCCTTCTTGAAATAGAAATCGAAGTTCTCGTCAAGAGTGGGAATGAAGGTGACGGGCTTTTGGATCGGACGCAGACACAACATCAAGAAGTGCTGGACATCCTGAGCGTTAATGAGCTGGGTCTCGGCGTCAGGGTAGTGAGACAGGATCTTCTCCACAGTCTCGTAAGGCGACTGGAGGTCCTTGTAGTCCTGAAGCTGGGCGACCTGGCCCGGCTTGGAGGTGAAACGCTCCTCGACACGGCGGATGAAGTCACCGGTGAGTCTGATGAACGTGGGATCAATCCAGCGCTGCTCGTGGCGAATGTAAAGCAAGTCGACCATACGGCGAACGACCTCTCCATAGGTCATGTCCTCCAGATCGACAGCCTCACCTGCGCGGTTGCGTCCGAACCAAACCTTTTGGAAGTCATCGTTGAGCTTCTTGATGATGTAGTCGCGGTTCTTCTTCAGCTCAGCCACGCGCTTCTCCTTGGGCAGCGAGAAGATCTTCTTGTCCATCTCAGCCCAGAACAGGACACCACGAGTAGCGAGCTTATGGATCGGCTCGCCCATCTCAGAGAGGACGGTAACGACGCCACCAGTAGGACCGGAATAGGACTTTTCCCACTCGCTGTCGTCGACACCAGGGGCGTCGATGATGGCCTGCTTAGCCGCAGGGCTGGTCTTAGCCTCTTTGGCGACCATCATGCGACTACCAAACAGAGTACCATCGAAAGGCATCGGGGGGTAGCCGTAGTTCTTGGACCACTCACCCGTGAGGTAAGGGTAAGTGTCCTCGGCACCGCCGAAACCACTGCCAGCAACGAGGACAATGTTCGCCTGGCGACGGATACGGGCGTACATGGTCAGGATAGGCTGGTGGAAATCCTCGTATGAGTGGTGACCACCACCGCGGCCACCAGTCCACTGCAGAAGAACAGGGAAGGTGGGGTTGGCCTTGGCAATGTTGATGACGGCCTGAATGGCGTCGACGGAACCGGGCTTGAAGCTGATGTGCTTCAGGCCAAGAGTGTCGATATACTCTTGGGCAACCTCGACGGAAGGAACACCAGCACCAATGGTCAGACCCTCGATGGGGACACCCTCAGCTCTGAGTCTCCCGAGCATGGGAATCTGCCATTGCATGGCACGGGGGTTGACGTAGATCAGGTTGACACCAATGCCGCGTCCAGCGGGGATAGCGCCCTCAATCTTTCTGAGGGCGGCCGTCATCATAGTGGGATCGAAGTAACCACCACCAGCCAACTCGATGTGGTATCCGGCGTTCATGGTGGCAGCAACAAAGTCCCAGGGAACAGTGCAAGGAGTCATTCCGGCGACGACGATGGGGGGAAGACCTAGCAGTCTGCTCATCTTAGTGTCGACGTAAGTGTCACCGTTGGAAGTGGTAACAAGGCGGGGACCGAACTCCTTAACCCAGTCGACGGCATACTTGACAGCGTGCTCCTCATCACGGTCAAAGAGCTCGGGCTTATAGCCAACCTCGGTGATAGAGCCATTGACTGAGCCGGCAAGGATAACGTGCACACCAGTGCCCTCCTTGTTGCGACTGGTGAGAACACCCAGGCCAGAAATGCCACCAGGGCCGAAGTCAAGGACGTGGGTCGCCTGGGGAAAGACGGTAGCCTTCTCCCAGTTGACAGGGTCTCGGGTGATGAGACGGACGATGGTCGGGACAATGTTGCTCTCGCCCGCCTCCCGGAGGTCCTTTCCGGTGTTGGTGTCGAAGACAGCAGTGCCCAAAGCCTTGGAGGAAATCTTGATGTTCTTCAAGTCCTCATCAATCAGCTCCGTCGCCTCGGCAAGATATTTGCTGTGGAAAGGTGCGGTGATGGGGAGAAATCGGTGGACGAAACGAAGCTTGCGCTGAGTGTGAGGGATGCGGTTCTGGTCCAAGCCAGTCGGCGCCTTCACCTTGCGAAGCTGGGCGTTGAGACCGTACAAGGATATGGGAGGACCGGTAACAACGAGGTTGCGCGGGCTGTTGATGAGGGAGATGGAAATGTGGCGGTCGGCGGGCAGGTACTTGTTGGTCGCATCGATGTGCTTCTGGACCTCTGCCTGGGAAAGGTCCCTGATGCTAAGCATGGGTGTGGGAAGACCCTCGCCGTTGTCAACAGACTCCCTCAGCATAGTTGGCGTCAGGGATGTGCGAGGAAACACCTGCTGGCTGCGGGCACCGATCCAGAAGAGGATTGTGAGTGCGGAGGGCGCGAGTTCCTTCCACGAATCCCAAGACTCCGCAGCAGCCGTGATAGCGGCGAGCACGATGCCTTGGGAATGGCCAGTCGTACCACTGATCTGGTCGCGGAGCAGACCGGGGTGAACGCCGAGGACCTTGCAGGTGACTTCGTAGTGTGCAAGCTGGACGAGACCAATCAAGGGGAAACTGACGGGCGCTGAGATGAGGTAGTCAACGTCGGGCGTCTCATCCTCGCTTTCAAGCCATCTCAAGATATCCAAGCCCTTGGGGTAAAGCTTCTCCGCCTCGGGGTGCTTGGAGAGGGTCTGAAGCAACTCAGCCGCGTTGAGAATGAGCTCGCCGATGAACGGTTGGTATGTCTTGTAGATCTCGCGCAGCTCGTCAAAGTACTCCTCGATGTTGCCTTGACCGCCAAAAATGGTGTAAATATCGGCGGACCCGTCGTCGGCGGCGCGGAATAGCGCAGAGCCGTAGGCCTTGATCGAGCGACCAGTTGTCTGTCTGGCTTGGTAGTAGCTGCGGATGACAACCAACTTCTTGGCGTCAATACCGGGCAGGGTGGCGGCGAGGGCGTGGACCTCGTTGCCTTGAAGGTAGCCGCGCTCGAACTCGTTGAGGACGAGCTTCAGAACCTCCTCGTAGGAGCCCGACTCGTCGTCCTCGCCCTTCTCGACCTCGTCGGCGACGAAGCCCATGTATCTCGCGACCAGCTCGGCGACGGACGAAGGCTCGTCATCCTGAGCAAGCTCATCTGTGGCAGTGGGGAGAGTAGCGTTGAAGCGGTCCTTCAATTGCGAGGCATGGAAGTGGAGGGCGGTCGGTACAAGGAGAGATGTCTCGAGAGATCCGTGGCGGAGAGTGAGAGGGCGAAGAGAAGCGTTGGATCGGGGGGTAGAGACGCCCGTCTGGGGGCCGGTTCCGGTACCGTACATGATGATGGCGGATTTGGGGGGTATCAAGAGGGTGCGAAGTTTTTTCTTCGTGGGCTACGAATGGAGCTTTGCTCGCCACATGTTAGCCGAGACATTCAGAGTTTTCCCCCACCTCTCCCATTGCTGCTCTCCGAATCTTCATCAAGAGAGACGCCAATGCAGCTTACCTGTCTGTGACTCCGTGTACTCAGCGAAGAGCAGGAGGCAGCTATTTCAAGATGCTCCGGAACGGCGGGGTGGAAGTGGGCGGCAGTGAGGTCGGACGTGTGTGGGCGGTCTATGGTACTTGGGGTGTCGTCTCGAGCTGTCTCTCCGATTTTCCGAGAGCAATTGATGGTCTATGAAGGACAAGAGAAAAGGAAACGTGAAGACTGCCCTGCGAGTTCTGACCTTGACGTAGAGTTGGACAACTGAGCGAAGGAGTGGCAGATGGCAGGTTAAAGAAGAGTTGGATGATTGATCAAGGGAAGGTTGGGAGGGTGCTTGGAGGAGGTTATGATGGGAAGGCGAGGCAGTTGAACTGCATCCCTTTGCACTCTTTTGCTGTGGTCTGGGTCTTGGTCTGGGTCCCGGGTCCTGGCTTTCTTGGAGTGGTGTGTGTGTGAGGAGTGAGCGTGTCTGCCCGGGTCTCAATATGTGGACATGGGTTCATTGGGATTGTGGGATTGGGAATTGGGACAGGCGCAGGTACATTCACACCCCATTGAGGAGAGCGGCGTGTGGTCGCTGGAGTTGTCGTGGTGTGGATGTGGATGGGATGTGGGTGGATCCAACCTTTGGGCCAGGTACCTGTCGACTTAGAATGCCTGCCGTTTGGTGCGGATGAGGTCAATCCCATCAACGTAATTGGAGGTATCTGGCCCTGTTTGTTACTGTGAGGGGTGTAAGGGGGGAGGGGGAAGGAGGTATCAGGGAAAGGCCAGGTACATGTTAGACTAAAAGAGATGGACCTCAACGATTAAAAAATTAGGCCAGGTCATTTTGGGGATACTGGATATTGGAATGAATCCAGTTGGTCCGGGCTGGCGGAGGAAAGGCTCGTTGGCCCGAAGTATCATGTATCGATTGCATTGGAAGGTATTCGGGCAAGTCTCTAATTGCGTCTGCAAGGAAGATGCATTGACCTTGGCTGGCATTGGCAGACAAAAAAGCAAAAAAAAAGAGGCAGTCGAAGCACTTTCCAGAACTGCTGGCGTAAGGTGGCGCCTGCCTGTTTCCCTACCTGCCACGCCATGTCTTCCCAATTGGAGCGTGTTCGTTTCTGGCAATGTCTGTGTCTTGCTCTTTCCTGCCTTTCTCCAAAGTCTCAAATCTCAATGTCTCGCCAATTTTTTTTTAGTTCTGTTGGGGATTGTCGTACACCCAATCCACCCCTCCAGCTCCACCCTTATTTTCATGCAGCCCGAGTGATCCGCAAGGGTGCGGCTGTTGGAGAACGGCCGGCAATGTACCGGTACCTCCATCACACGTTGGCATTCTTGAGATTTCCCACGCTTGGATGGCGGGACGCAACGACGACGACAACGATAATACTGCGCTTGCACTCACTTGGCTCGACAGGGCCATTACCCGCGCTTTCTCCCACCTCCCATCTCTCTGTTCTAGTGCACTTATGGATGGCGTGCATCTCGTCTCCGGATCTTTGCCGCAGTATCTTAGCCCGTCAGGCCGGCACCGTCTTCTTGTGTGAGTGCTAGATCGACGGACGCGGACGCACGAATCCTCGGCCAAATGGCATCATCTTCGGCTCTTCCATACCGCCCAAGCCTCTCGAAAACCGGCTAAACTTGCACGCCGATAAGATGCCGAGCTGCTGCCCTGGGTGCATCGACGGATGATAACGACGCACAACTGTTTGCGCCGCTGCAGACCAATCTGAATTTCCCGTGATATATCTCGTCGTCGCCCTTGCCGTGCTGGGGAAATTTTCATTTTTGCCTCGCCTCCGAACTTGGTTTCAGAGGAGGGCATGACCTGGAAATGACAAGAGGTATTGCCCACTTCCAGCTGGACCCTAAACGTGCCAGAAATGCGGGATCCTGCAAAGTACATGATACTTACAGCCCCTCGTTGCGTTCCCGTAGCTCCCTGGCCGGTTCCAGAGGCGGTCAACAGGTGCTAGTGAGGTATCGGCTTTTCTGCCGGCTTCTCCTCCCCACCGCTTTCACCCCACGCCTGGGGCTGATGCTGGGGATGATGGGAAATGCGCGGGACCCTGAGGAAGGGGAAGCCGGGAGGGAGAACGGCATGTCCACCACCGATGTACAGGTACCCGCTATCGCGCTTCTGCCATCTGGACACGCTGTGCTGGGCTGGCTCGCTGGGGCGGGAGCTATCTCTGTGCCATGCCACGCGGACGCTCGTCGAGGAATGGAAGCCCTGCACGCCCTGCAAGCCCCTCGATGGCAGACCTCCCGCTTTGCTTCTTTTTTCTGCCCCCTTCGAGTTCGAGGGGCAACTAACGCTGAGAACCGTGCAGCTGTGAGTCAACCTTCCCGCCCAGCCTAGCCTAGCCCAGCACTTCAACTATGAAATGATGAGGGACAGAGCAGGAATTCTTGATTATCGACTTGTCTACTTGTTGTTGCACCGAGCTGCTTTGCTCGGTCTCCGATAACTCATCGATGTCTCTCGGTGCACTCGGACGACTTTGCACTGAGAGTGCGAAGGGGGCCATCAGTCGTGATGGCCAGAGGAGAACGCCGATCCGCAGCATTTGTTGCGCGCATCACAATGCTTTTGTTGGCTGAAGCCTCCGCTAACCAAATGTCTTCACCCACCTTTCTCCGTGGCTCATCTACTGAAGAACTGGAGCCACCCATCGCAAACCGCCGAAAGGTCAGCAACGAGCCAGACCGGTTCAACCGAATGAACAGACCAGCTCCCGGTCAGGCTCGGAACTGAAGCACCTACGCCGCCTCAAACAGAGAACTCGAACCTCGAGGAAAAAAGCTTGGGTCAACTCTGTTGTCAGTCCAAGCCGCCAAGTATCACTACTTCGCCTCCCATCAAGTTTGGCGGGCCCCTGGAGCAGTGGCCACTTTTGCCCCTCCACTCCTCCATTTCCCATCTGTCCCCTTCCACTCTTGCATCCGCTTCTGCTGGCAGAATGGAAGCTTTTTCGGCTTGTTGATGAGGACCTGCGGCTGTTGCTTTCCGAGTCCCCGTTGGTTGACGGGCCAAATTGCTATCATGGCACCACTTTCCCACAGCTTACCGCCCTCGTGCATGTGTACACGTATACTAGAAGTATTTCGTTGGTGACGGTTTCAATAGAGTTCCCGACGATGCGTGACGAGCCGGACCTCTATCTGTGTTTCCTTATCGGTATCATCGGTATCAACGTGCCGCCAAGCTCCAAAGCTCCAGCTCCAGCTCCAGAAATCGTCCGTGGTTGAACGTCGCAAGATGAGGCGACCAACAGGAACGCGGCGATAAGGGTGTTCGATAGGAACCCGGTCAGAGTTGGGGGTCGTCAGATGGGTACGTCCCAAAGGTAAAAGCGATGTGAGGTAAATCTTGGACAGGTCTCAGACACAGAGCCTCGCGCCAGCCTAACGCTTACCTACGCATACTAATTCATGTCTGGGGGCAGGCACGGCAGCCACTAGCCCGAATCCAACATTCCGACAGCTCGGAAAAGTGACAGAGAAATCCTTAGACTAGAAAAGCTCGAGAGGAGCACAAGAGACGAACGCGCGCCACAGCAGCCCAGCCGCGCGAGTCTCGTTTACGCTTGTAGAAGCAGCAAAGCCTTAGGAGTAAGAGAGGTACAACGACTCGCCTCTTCTTGTCTCATGCCGCCTCAAGAACATGGCATCACACGACTGGCTGATTGGAGAGGTGACGGGGGAAAGGGTTTTGGACATCCTCAGGTTGAGATAACATAGCAAAACGCACGGAGGGGTGCACACTTGAGACTCGAGTTGATAATGCGTGCTGCACGATAACGAGACTGCTGCCACTTCGTTTGTTCTCTCGCATAGAGCATGAGAGAGAGCACTGACTGGCTTCGGCTTGGCTAGGTGACATGCCGCGATATCACACGTATCAGTATTGAGCATGGCTCACGGCGAGAGAACAGGCCTCGCCCTCAGGCTTTCATGCTTCGCGTGGCTTCAATACTTTGCACAAGTCGCGACTCCGAGATACACGGTCATACGGATGTGCTTTCTTGCCGTTCGCCATCCCATCTCTGGTGAGCTTTCGGCTGGCTCGCAACCTACTTTTTCTTGGGTTCCGTAGGGCCTCGTAGTAACGCCTCATTTTCAACGTCAACTTTGCATCAATGACGCCGTCCCTCCCTGCCGTCCCTCCAAAAAAAAAAAGGCCATTCTCCACCGTCCCACCCTGCATTCCCCCAATGAAATGGTTTTGTGGGGAAGCCACCCTTGATCGTTCCATACTCAATTGGGAAAAGCGTCTGAATATGGTTGAGGAGCTCTTCGCAGGCGTTGCAGCGCACCGGGCAGCCACACACACACCCTGACCTGCCTGACACCACCTCACACTTCCACACCAGCAGCTTTCGCGCTTTCCCACCTGCATGGGGGGGGAAACATGGAAAGGGAAGGAACAACGCGTGCCGGGAAGTACAGGTCCATCGCGAGGCAAGGCGCGGGCCCGCTTTTTCTTTTCCTTCGGGACCTCATCCACGTCCCTCGCAAGAAAAATTAGGAGAGAGAGGAACAGATGGGGAGGTCACCAGCCAGTCATAATGTCTCGAGACATGGACCTTCCCTTGCCCGTTTTTCCTGGTACCATGTAAAGTACAGACCGCTGTACCTTGTACCTCACATCCTCAGAAGTACCTCGACATTTGGGAACCACCACATCCTTTGCACTCTCCCCTATGGGCTCTCATCACTGCCTTCCTTGAGCCGGTGGGGGCCCTTGCCTGGTTCAACATTCATCTTTTTTCCTGACAGGACTGGTCCCAATCCCTCCCTTTCCAGTCCAGTTGGTGTCCTCTCCTCACAAACTAGACGCCCCCCAAGAAAGTCAATCAAGTTCCAGTGACCCGATATCGAGGGGCTAGAGCCATCGACCTTGAACTTGTCCCTCTCTCGCTCACTTCTTTTTTCTATCAAATCCAACCATCTTCCCTTCATCCGTGGCCAGACATCTCCTCCCACAATTTTCTAAACATCTCCCTCGCCAGTCTTCGCCCGTCTGTCCCTCCCTATCTCTGGCGTGGACTTGATTATTTCTCCCTTGAACGGCCACAACCGACTGTTGAGAGAAAACTCTTGCGAGCTTGTCTGCTTCACATATACCCTCCCGCAGACATCACCAGCTATTTTTCTAGGATTCCGACTCTCCCACGGCTTCCCACGGACAGCAAAAGTTTTTCTCCCACCTCCAACTTCGTCGACGTCTAGATACCCTCAGTTTCCCGGTTCTTCTCCCAGCTCCGTGTAATTGAGATTCCCAGCTTCCTCCCAGCTGCCCATCATGCGTCCCGAAGTCGAGCAAGAGCTTGCCCACACGCTCCTTGTGGAGCTCCTTGCCTACCAATTCGCCTCGCCCGTGAGGTGGATTGAGACCCAAGATGTTTTCCTCGCCGAGAAGACTGCAGAGAGGGTGGTCGAAATCGGTCCTGCCGATACTCTCGGCGTGATGGCTAAGCGCACCCTCGCCTCCAAGTACGAAGCCTACGACGCCGCCAAGTCGGTCCAGCGTCAGATTCTCTGCTACAACAAGGACGCCAAAGAGATCTATTACGAGGCCGACCCCGTTGAGGAGGAACCAGAGCCCGCTGCCGCTTCATCGAGCGCACCGGCTACTGCCTCTCCGTCCGCCCCTGCGGCTGCTGCGGCTCCCGTTGCTGCGGCTCCCCCGCCGCCCGGCGCCGGGCCTGCCGCTTCCGTTGCCGACGCTCCTGTCCAGGCCATCGACATCCTGCGAGCCCTTATTGCTCAGAAGTTGAAGAAGCCCTTGGCTGAGGTGCCTTTGAGCAAGGCCATCAAGGACCTTGTTGGTGGTAAGTAGCGAAAAGTTCAAGTAACCCCATGGCCGCCACGAATCGCTGACCGATGGAATGCAGGCAAGTCCACCCTCCAGAACGAAATCCTCGGCGACCTCGGCAAGGAGTTCGGATCAACACCAGAGAAGCCAGAGGATGTCCCTCTCGACGAGCTCGGTTCATCCATGCAGGCCACCTTCGACGGTCAGCTCGGAAAGCAATCTCAGGCGCTGATTGCGCGCCTTATCTCCTCCAAAATGCCTGGTGGTTTCAATATCACTGCCGCGAGAAAATACCTCGAAACGAGATGGGGACTGGGCTCCGGTAGACAGGACGGTACTCTGCTGCTTGCTCTCACCATGGAGCCTGCTGCTCGTCTGGGATCCGAGTCGGACGCCAAGGCCTTCTTGGACGATGTCACTCAGAAGTACGCTGTCACCGCTGGCATCAGCTTGTCGACACCTCAAGCTGGCGCTGCCGCCGGTGGCTCTGGTGGCGGTATGATGATGGACCCCGCTGCCATTGATGCCCTCACCAAGGACCAGCGCGCTCTGTTCAAGCAGCAGCTCGAACTTCTCGCGAGATATCTCAAGCTCGACCTCCGCGCCGGCGACAAGGCGTACATCAACTCTCAGGAGTCTGAGAAGGTCCTTCAGTCCCAGCTCGACCTCTGGACCGCCGAACATGGCGACTTCTACGCCTCCGGCATTCAGCCTGTCTTCAGCTCCCTTAAGGCTCGCTCTTACGATTCTTCCTGGAACTGGGCGCGCCAGGATGCCCTCCATATGTACTACGACATCATCTTTGGCCGTCTCAAGGCTGTTGACCGTGAGATTGTGAGTCAGTGCATTCGCATCATGAACCGCTCCAATCCCACTCTCGTCGAGTTCATGCAGTACCACATTGACAACTGCCCCGCGGAGCGTGGCGAGACCTACAAGCTCGCCAAAGAGCTCGGTGAGCAGCTCATCGAGAACTGCAAGGAGGTCCTCCACGCAAACCCCGTCTACAAGGACGTCGCTGTCCCCACTGGCCCCCAGACCACTGTTGATGCCCGTGGCAACCTGAACTACGAGGAGGTTCCCCGGGCCAGCTGCCGCAAGCTGGAGCACTATGTCCAGCAGATGGCCGAAGGCGGCAAAATCTCCGAGTACGGCAACCGCACCAAGGTCCAGAACGACCTTCGCCGCATTTACAAGCTCATCAAGGAGCAGCACAAGATGTCCAAGACCTCGCAACTCGAGATCAAGAACCTCTACGGTGACGTTCTTCGCTCTCTGGCCATGAATGAGAACCAGATCATCCCGAACGATGACAGCCCCTCCAAGAAGGCGAAGCCTGCCACTGGCCCCAAGGGCAAGGTCGAGACCATCCCCTTCTTGCATCTCAAGCGCAAGAGCCTTCACGGCTGGGACTACAGCAAGAAGCTCACTGGCTACTACTTGCAGTCCCTTGAGGAGGCTGCCAAGGACGGCGTTAGCTTCGCTGGCAAGCACGCTCTCATGACCGGTGCCGGTGCCGGCTCCATCGGAGCTGAGGTCCTCCAGGGTCTTATTAGCGGCGGTGCGAAGGTTGTTGTCACAACTAGCCGATTCTCTCGCGAGGTCACCGAGTACTACCAGTCCATGTATACCCGCTTCGGTGCCCGCGGCTCTCAGCTTGTCGTTGTGCCCTTCAATCAGGGCAGCAAGCAGGATTGTGAGGCCCTCGTTGAGTACATCTACGACCCCAAGAGCGGCCTCGGCTGGGATCTGGACTTTATCGTGCCTTTTGCTGCCATCCCGGAGAACGGTCGCCAGATCGACCAGATCGACTCCAGATCTGAACTGGCTCACCGTATCATGTTGACCAACCTGCTCCGCATTCTGGGTAGCGTCAAGACCCAGAAGGCTGAGCGCGGTTTCGAGACTCGTCCGGCCCAGGTCGTCCTGCCTCTTTCCCCCAACCACGGTACTTTCGGCAACGATGGTCTTTACTCCGAGTCCAAGCTTGCCCTGGAGACACTGTTCAACAGATGGCACTCCGAGGACTGGGGTCACTACCTCACCATCTGCGGTGCTGTCATCGGCTGGACTCGTGGCACTGGTCTCATGAGCGGCAACAACATCGTTGCCGAGGGTGTGGAGGCTTTCGGCGTTCGCACCTTCTCTCAGCAGGAAATGGCCTTCAACCTGTTGGGCCTCATGTCTCCCGCTGTTGTGGATCTCTGCCAGAGCGAGCCCGTCTTCGCTGATCTGAACGGCGGTCTCCAGTTCATCCCTGACCTCAACCAGACCATGACCAAGCTTCGCAAGGACATTATGGAGACCAGTGAGGTCCGCCGCGCTGTCAGCAAGGAGAATGCCATCGAGAACAAGGTGGTCAACGGCCCTAACTCCGAGGCTCTCTACAAGAAGACTATTGTTGAGCCCCGTGCCAATATCAAGTTCGACTTCCCTACCCTGCCCGACTGGGAGGAGGAGATCGCTCCTCTCAACGATCGCCTCAAGGGTATGGTCGACCTGGAGAAGGTCGTCGTCGTTACCGGTTTCGCTGAGGTCGGCCCTTGGGGTAACTCCCGCACCCGTTGGGAGATGGAGGCCCACGGCGAATTCTCCCTTGAGGGTTGTCTTGAGATGGCCTGGATCATGGGGTTGATCAAGAACCACAACGGTCCCATCAAGGGCAAGCCTGCTCCTTACTCCGGCTGGGTCGACGCCAAGACCGGCGAACCTGTTGACGACAAGGACATTAAGCAGAAGTACGAGAAGTTCATCCTTGAGCACTCGGGTATCCGTTTGATTGAGCCCGAGCTCTTTGGTGGCTACGATCCTGAGCAGAAGCAGCTTCTTCACGAAGTTGTCATTGAGGAGGACCTCGAACCCTTCGAGGCGTCCAAGGAGACTGCCGAGGAGTTCAAGCGAGAGCACGGCGACAAGGTCGAGATCTTTGAGATCCCCGAGTCTGGCGAGTATATTGTTCGCATGAGGAAGGGAGCTACCCTTTTGATTCCCAAAGCTCTCCGCTTCGACAGACTCGTTGCCGGCCAGATCCCCACCGGCTGGGACGCCAAGAGGTATGGTATCCCTGAGGACATTGTGTCCCAGGTCGACCCTGTCACCCTTTTTGTCCTCGTCTCCGTTGCCGAGACTCTGCTGTCGGCCGGTATTACCGACCCCTACGAGTTTTACAAGTACGTCCACGTCTCCGAGGTTGGTAACTGTATCGGATCCGGTATGGGCGGTGCCGGCGCTCTCCGTGGCATGCACAGAGACCGCTATCTGGACAAGCCAGTCCAGAACGACATTCTCCAGGAGTCCTTCATCAACACCATGGCCGCCTGGGTCAACATGTTGTTGATCTCTTCTTCTGGTCCCATCAAGACCCCCGTCGGTGCTTGCGCCACTGCTGTCGAGTCCGTCGATATCGGTTACGAGACCATCATGGAGGGCAAGGCCCGTGTCGTCTTCGTTGGTGGTTTCGATGACTTCGGTGAGGAGGGCTCTTACGAGTTCGCCAACATGAAGGCCACTAGCAACGCCGTCGACGAGATTGCCCACGGCCGTACCCCCGGCGAGATGTCTCGTCCCACGACCACCACCCGAAACGGATTTATGGAATCCCAGGGCTGCGGTGTACAGCTGATCATGACCGCCAAGCTTGCCCTTGACATGGGCATGCCCATCCACGGTATCCTGGCTCTAACCACCACTGCCACCGACAAGATTGGTCGCTCCGTTCCCGCTCCTGGCCAGGGCGTCCTCACGACTGCCCGTGAGCACGCCGGCAAGTTCCCCTCGCCCCTGCTCGACATCAACTACCGCCGCCGCCAGATCGAGCTCCGCAAGAAGCAGATCAAGCAGTGGCAGGAGTCTGAGCTCGAGTACCTCTACGACGAGGTCGAGGCTATCAAGCTCAGGGCCAGGAGGTCAACGAGAAGGAGTATGCTCACGACCGCGCCGAACACATCAAGAGGGAGGCCCAGCGTCAAGAGAAGGACGTTCTCCGCAGCCTCGGCAACAATTTCTGGAAGAACAACTCCGAGATTGCTCCTCTCCGTGGTGCCCTTGCTACTTGGGGTCTCACTATCGACGACCTCGCCGTCGCTTCCTTCCACGGAACCTCGACCAAGGCCAACGACAAGAACGAATCTTCTGTCATTTGCCAACAGCTTCGCCACCTTGGCCGCAAGAAGGGCAACGCTGTCATGGGTATCTTCCAGAAATACCTCACTGGTCACCCCAAGGGTGCCGCCGGTGCCTGGATGTTGAACGGCTGCTTGCAGGTCCTCAACACCGGTTTGGTGCCTGGTAACCGCAACGCCGACAACGTTGACCCCATCATGGAGCAGTTTGACATGATTGTCTACCCCAGCCGCACCATCCAGACCGATGGTATCAAGGCCTTCTCCGTTACTTCGTTCGGTTTCGGTCAGAAGGGTGCCCAGGCCATTGGTGTCCACCCCAAGTACCTCTTCGCCACTCTGGACGAGAAGACGTACGAGGAGTACTCTGCCAAGGTCCAGGCTCGCCAGAAGAAGGCTTACAGATTCTTCCACAACGGCCTGGTCAACAACACGCTTTTCGTTCCCAAGTCTAGCGCTCCTTACACCGACGAGCAGCTCAGCAAGGTTCTCCTGAACCCCGACGCTCGCGTGACTGAGGACAAGAAGACGTCCTCCATTTCCTACCCTTCCAACTTCATGAAGGCGTCTGAGAAGACCGTCTCGACTTCGGCGGCCCAGGCCACCCAAGACATGATGGAGGCCTTGGCCAAGAAGGTCGTCAACAAGAACAGCAGCGTTGGTGTTGACGTCGAGGACATTTCTGCCATCAACATTGAGAACGAGACCTTCATTGAGCGCAACTTCACCGCTGGTGAGATCAAGTACTGCCAGTCAGCTGCTAGCCCGCAAAGCTCATTCGCTGGCCGTTGGAGCGCAAAGGAGGCTGTTTTCAAATCACTCGGTGTGTCAAGCAAGGGTGCCGGTGCCCCGTTGAAGGACATCGAGATCGCCAGGGACGAGGCCGGTGCCCCGTTGGTCAAGGTAAGCCAGATTTCCACGACGCGTTATCGAGGCACGGTTGCTAACATTTACACAGTTCCACGGTGATGCAGCCGCTGCTGCCAAGAAGGTTGGCCTCAAGGATATCAGCGTCTCCATCTCACATTCAGACTCGCAGGCGATTGCCGTTGCTGTCGCAAACTTTTAAAAGGCGGGTAGATTGTACAATGCATTTCTAGTTCATGGGATATAGGCGGGCATGGGATCTCGCTTGTTCACTTGGGTCGTGTTTTAAATCATACAAGCCTGGGAGTATCGATCGCGAGGACACTTTGGGAGGAGTGTTCTCGAATGATCATCGTCGTCGGATGAATTGACGAGTAATGCACGAGTAAGGAAAGGCGCAACAACAATAGAAGCTAGTTCCTCAATGCCACAATAGAATCTGTATCAACCACTCTCAAACAAGCTCATCTTCTGACGGCGGGGATTGACGTTGGAAGACTTGGCTGACATTGAGTATTGCTCTCTGAAGTTCTAAGTTCATCCAGTTTTTATACCTAGAGCTTATCGTTAGCCTGGACTCCCGTCAAGGCTCTTGTGTCTCTCTGCCCATACATTTGGGTGATAAGCGATGACCAGGACGCCGGTAGGCAATATGATCCTTGCTTCATTACCATTATATCTACCACCCCCACCTAATGAACGGTACGAACGCAGGGTGAGGGGCTCACAGCATCATTTGATTGGGTTGATATATCAAGGGACGGAGGGGAAGGAGAGTGCGTGTTTAACTTGTCAGAAGAAACAGATTCCAATTCGAATGGTTTTCCGAGCCTGGGACATGATCGCAGATCGGTATCAAGCACAAAAAAAGGAGAAGAAAAAGAAAAAGGACGACGCTGTGGATTGAGAGTTAGTCTGGAATGTGATCTCTCCCCATCGGTGTCGAATTTCTCCAACCACATGCATGAGAAGCGTCGCTGACGTTCGCTTGCGGCGACTGCGGCTCGCGCTGGGACGACTGAGCCAAGATGTCAGACGGCGAGAGCTCAGGGGTTGAGGGTCGGGCTGTGTTCGTCCCCAGGCTTCCTTTTTGTGTGTGAGGATGCGCGGCTTGGACCGTTGTAGCGTCGTCTCTCGCGGGGGTCAGTGGAACTGCGGCTTTGCTGGGTGTCTTTTTTTGCTGCAGAGCTTCATTCCGACCTCTGCATCCGTGCCACGTGTCTGGCGCGCGTCGTCCTTTCTCTTCTTTTTCTTTTGTTTCTTTCTTTTCCAGGCGTTTCGGGTCGTTTCTTCTTACATGCTGCTCGGCCCATTCTCTCGTGCCGGCGGTTCGTCTGATGAATTGGAGTCGTATCGTGATTTTGAGCCGAGGATCGTCAGACAGCCCCATGACAGCTCACTGACAGGTTGCAGCAAAGAATTGACAGGACATGGTCCAAAGACAGATTCTCTTCGCCTCCGGTCAAGGGGAATAGGGGAAAGCAGCCCATAAGGGGGACATAAACATGGTCCATACCGTGCGTGGTGTGTTGCATTGAAAACTGCGACGAGGACGACCCTGGTTGACGAATTCTGAAACTTGGACAAACTCGTTCAACCAAAAGCTCGAAAGCTCGCCGTCTTCGAGACGGGGGAATAGGAGGGGCTCCACCTGATCGCGCTGGCCGGCACGGCACTCGGTTGCTAACCCCCTGTTGGTTGATCGACGGGCGGCCTGCAAGGGAGAACGGGTGTGCCTGGAATTACATTGCACTGCCGTGATGAGCGGGGTTATGAGAACATAAATCTAGGGCTAAATCTAAGCGTCGACCAATCAGAATAGGATAATTATGAATAACCCCGGCGGGTCACGAACTAGGCTGCTTTATGCATCGATGCATCCCCTTTTCAAGCGCGTTCCTGAGGACAAGGGGCCTGTCGTCGATCAACCATCATTCATGGACCGAGCGGCGTGTGTGTCCCAGCTCAGACTCTTTCTTACTGCCTGGCTGCAGCGCGTTCAGCCCTTTTCGGCTGTGTGTGACTGGGATTTGAGGAGTTGCTGCGCCAGGGGCACTGATGTGTGTCTACGACCAGAGAACAATTGTGGCGCAGACCAGGAGTTAGTATCTTTATCAAATCTCTTGGGTTGGGGCCGTCGTCATGCAAGACCACGGACTGGGCATGTTTGAAGGGGGTGACTTGACATTTTCATGAGGGAGGTATAAGGAAACGGACGTCCCCAACACGCCAACGACTTGGCCAGAGGGCTAGTCTTGTTACTACCATCCTACCGACCTTCGTTTTTTGTGTCTGGCTGTTTTTGTTTGCTTCGACGTGAATCGCACGAGCTTATCGACATCGACAGCCTGGTTTTTTAATACCTAGTCGAGAACGAAGCTGCAAGCAAAACGCTATTCGGATTCAGCTATACTCTCTGGACCGCGACCCACACTCACTCGGATTCAAGAACCATCAGAGACACGAAAATGACGGGCACAAACAACATCAGAGGCCTAATGGGCAAGGGCGCCCCCCCGACGCCGGCCTTCTTCTTCATCGTCCGCGTCGCCGTCCTCGTGCTCTCGCTCGCCGTCCTCGCTGCCTGCGCCTACTGCCTGTCCCTGCTTGGCGCGTACTCGAGTAGTTACACCGGACCGCCGGGCTTCATGCTCTTTGTCGTAAGTCTTCTTTCCATCCGTTGTCCCCTCCGGTTGCCAAAACCTCGGCCATGCCCTGGTCCCAATCAAGGCCAGGAGACGGAGAACTTCAGGGGCTTATGGGACCGGGCGATGCAAAGAGACCTTTGCTGACGTGACTTTCCATCAGGCCCTCTTCACCGTCCTCGTCCTGGGCGGCGCCATGGTCGTCGAGCGTTTCGCGGCGCACCTCTACTTCCGCATCGCCGTGCTCATCGGCTACGGCACGAACTGCCTCTTCTGGCTGTCCGGGTGGGCGTGGTCTGCGAGCATCGCCGCGCTGTTTCTGGGCAACACGTGTATCCAGGGGACCTGCTTCGGTCCCACGACGGAGGAGAAGCGGTATGGCGGGAGCATGGCTGGCGCCGCGGCCGTTGGTGCAGTGAACTGGTACGTCTTTCGGCCGTGTCGCTCAACCCCGGAAACGGGGGTTGCCGGGGCGATTCACGGGACAGCTGTACTGACTTTGGATCTAGGGTGTTGATGGTAATCGTGCTGTTCTACTACATCAAGGGGTGCCTGTCGGATCCCGATTGCTACGGCGTCTCAACCGGCCATGGATCTGAAATGGGTAGCGTCAAAGCCGAGAGCAAGTCGCGCTCTCAGCCCTCGGTTAATGAACAGTGAGCTTGCCAACGGTGTTCGTTTGGTCCTGTCAGACGTTTGATGGGGATCGACAACAGAGGTCATGAGAGACGTCAGGCCTGGCAAATGTGTTCTGGACTGGGTAATGACCGGGGTTTGGGGTCTACATGGACGATGATACACGCAAACACTGTGTTTTGATAGCGGACTGGTTCGTTTCCCATCGCTCGAGGAGATGGAAAGGAACTGTTTCGACGCTTTTGACGAGAGATACCACTGGTTCTGATTATTAGCTAATGAGGGTTCTCTGAGATTGAGCGTTTTGGGCCTTGCCGTGTTTGGCGAGCGTGATTTTGTTGGACTTTCCGCCGTGACCCATCGTCCTTATGGCCATTGTTGGACCCTGGAGCAACTCAGGACAAAGCCCATTTGACACTTCTTTTGCGGACCCCTTGTTTAAAAGGCCTTGGGAGACAGGTTTTGTGCGCTATTACACGTCCCATGACAGTAGCTTCGAGAAGAGCCGTGTGTTTCCTATGTGAGAGGCAAAGAAAAGCGATCAGATTCTCTGGTATTTTGTTCACGATGGTCATCAAGGCCAGTTGTGGGAACTCATGAAGGAATTTTTTCGAAAAGTGAAGACTTTCTGCAAATCAACCGTCGATCCTCAACCTCCTCCCCCCTCTTCGGTATACCCATATTACTCCGTCACCAATCAGAATGGCCTTTCTTCTCTTCTGGCCAGCAGAATGGAACTATCTCCTAAGGAAAAAGGACCCGGTCTCCTGCAACTCAAACCCGGGCAATCCACTCGTTGCTCTCCTCACTGCTTCTTCGCTGGCTTCTTCTTCTTCTTGATCATCGCCTTATTCTCGGTCTTCTCACCAGCCCCTTCCTCTCTCGGCGCGTCTCGACTGAAATCCATCGCATCGACCCGATAATCCGCCACGATCACATCCCGCGCCGCCTTCTCCGGAAGCTCGTCCCACTCGCTCGTCCTCGCGCCCAACGACACCGCCCTCGCCTTCCACCAGTTCATCTGGCCCCTCGCCCCCGAAAGCTCTTCGGTACGGCCCACGACGGCCCGCTCTCTGCGGTTTCGACTCCGCGACGCCGCCGCATTGTTGCGCCGCTTCAGCTCCTCGAGCCGCTCGCCCGCGAGCCGGTTGTTGTGTGCCGCGGCGACTCCCGCTCGGGTCCCACGGGGACGTCGTCGATGCGGATGAAGGCGCCTAGGGAGCGCTTGGGGAGGATTGGGGCGACCTTGACTGGTTGAGGGGGGGCGCGGATCTGTAGATTTGCGTAAAAGAAGGGACAGGGGAAGTAGGGAACCTCTTGGCGTATGGGGAGGGCGGCGGGAGGACGGTCGATTTTGTTGCTGTGAAGATGTGGTCAATTTCCGATTGGCGGCGGAGACGTTCCTCTGCGGTGACGGAGTCCGGAATCGAGAGCGAGGTGGATAGAATGGATGTGAAGCTGCCCGGGAGAGCACGGGGAGAGAAGATTCGGGCGTGATAGGGCGGTTCAATTTCTGGTGTCGTTGAGCGAGGAGGAGTCGACGGTCTGGCGGGCGCCGCGAATGGTCTGAGGTTGTGGGACCGAAGGCGTTTGGCGGGGGGTAGCTCGGTGTCGTAGACCGAAGACGACAGGGCCTGAGGGTAAGCCGGGAGGCTCTGCGGCGGGAAGAAGTTATGGGGAGCGTAAGGCTGTTGTTGGGACTGGCTGCAGGCGTAGGGAGCGATGTTCTGGTTGAAGTCTTCTTCAAAGATGTAAGGGGCCTGGTCGTTGTCGTCGAGGTAGACGAACTCCGTCGAGTAGGGGCCTGACATGATGGTGGAGCTCGAGCTTCTCGAAGACGGCTTAGTGATGAAATTGGGGCAGTGTGGCGATTCTCAATGGAGAAATGCAAAACTGACGTTGATGACTGGCATCAATGTCTGACGCAAATGATACAAGCTTTCGATGGCTCGTAAAGAAAGGGGGTCTCAAAGGTAAATGACGCTGTGGAATATGTTTGTTTGCTTCTTTGGCTATACGTAGTAAGGTAGACAAGATCTTAAGTGAATCGCGGGAGGAAAAAGTGAGAAGTGGGGGGTGGAGGGGAGGTTTATATGCAAAAAGGGTTGGTGAGGTGGATAGGTGGCCTGTGATTCACACCTATGGATCGTGACTATCTTTAGCGAGCCTCAAAGATGAGATGAACAGCACGATTAACTGATTTGGCCAGCCGAGCAAGACTCCTGACCTCGCTTAACCAGGCACGTGGGCGAGGGACTTGGGATGACGGCGCACATGGACACCGAAGTGAGAATAAGAGATGAAAGAAGATGCAGCTTCGTGAGGCCCACGAGATTCTGGCTTGGTGTAGGAGAGCACATGAATGAGATGAAAGATCACGATGTCATGGCACCTTCAGTTGGGCAACATTCTAGGCCCAATGTGAATGACCACGTGGGCTGAGACGGTTGAGATGGCGACACTAACAGATACCAAAAACTAGAGTAAGAGAGAAAATGATGCGCCCGGGTGAAACCAGTGATGGTTAGAATCAGCCTTCTGTGGAGATTGTTTTGTGACTGTATTAAGTCCATGACTATAGCCTCGAACCTTCGAAAACAAACAACTTCGTAATTGAGAGGACTTGCGGACCTTGGGAGGCGGTGTGGATAATTTTGGCAATATGTTGCGGCACAGTTATGCTTCCTGGATTGTCTTACGCTAGAACTTCGTTAGTATTTGCACCGAACCTGAACATATAGGAAAGCAGTCCAATACCGTATTCTATGGGGCGGTTCGAACATGATAGTGCATGGTTCTAAAGCTCTCCTTTGCCTGCGGAGTCGACGTGTTGAGCGAGGGCTTGTGACACGAATCTTATAAACTTGTTTGGAACCTCATGTTTACCACTGCGAATATGGTATAAACAAACGAGGGTAACCCTGAGTTAGGTATTCTCGGGCGGTGTTGATGACTGGTGGTCTCGCGTAACTGACCCTCACTATTACGATGAGGAAACTATCAATACCGTAGCTGACAAGATTGTGGTCTCTCAGTCAATCAGCTATGTGGGCGATGGCCGCGGGATACGTCAGATACTTTCTGTTTTTCTGGATACAAAGTTGTCGACGAAGCTCTCTGGCGGCAGAGAATACCGGCTGGCAGCTTCAAAAACACACGGTTTACTTGTAGAATCTTGGCTTGATGGATGTTGCGCGCGGCTCCGCCTCCACCCCGGACGACGTTGCGATGCGGGGTCGACCCGGTCCGCGAAGCGCCGTCGCCGCCGATGAGGGGAGCCATGGGGCAGGTCCCCAACACACCAAGGACAGTTGCATCGTAAGCTAGAGATTTCATGTCTTAGTTTTTGAACTAAATGAGCCGGTTGAACAGACTCTATTGGACCAAGCCAAACGCTCCCACTGGATATCCTTTCCGGCCATTTCAGGCGCGATCTGTATGTATACATGCAATGCAACCCCCGCCGAGAACGCCACAGAAAATGAACCCTTCCCTTTGACCGGCGTCGCTGGGAAGCCTGCCGGCCTGCCTTTCTAATACGCACTCCATTCCCAATAAACATCCTCTATAGCTTGCTGTTCTGCGTCTCTTCCATCTCTTTGCGTATAAACTCGTTGAACTGTTCAGCGTTGTCGAGGTAGAGGTGGTGCCCCGCCTTCTGAACAATAAGCACCTTGGCCGACCCGTTCTCTCTGCTCTTTTCCTCCGCCGTGGCGTTGAGCAGCGCCTGCAGTTTCGCCTGCTTCAGTTTCTCCTGCGCAGCATACCCACCAGCGACGTCCATCCAGTCGTTCTCGCCATACATCATGACGACGGGGATACCCGTCTCCTTGAGTTTCTCGCCGTTCTTCTCAATAATCTGCCGACCGACGCCGTCTATTCTGTTGACCATGGGGCTGCGGGCGAACGCTCCCGGCGCCAGGATGTACGGTAGCGCGTACTCGCCGCTGCCTCTCTGGCGGAAGATGGAGAAGGCATAGTCATGCAGGGCCTGAGACTCAGCTTGAGGGAGGTGGTTGAACCGGCGGGAGGTCCAGCCGGAGACGAAGCGTGGGCCGAGGGGCCCGGTGAAGCGGACGATGCTGAAGGGGGAGACGTTGGCGTCCCACAACCAGACAAGCCAGCTGGGCAGCGGACGCTTCGGCGCGTTGTTGGAGTTTGTCGCGCCATTCTTGCTAGCGCGGGATGTGACAGAGTTTCGGTCATCGCTGGTGACGGTGTTCTGGTCTTGTGTAAACTCGTTTTGGAAGGTCGATTCTTCGGGTTCGGGCATGGCTGCGTTGACGGCGTAGGGGTCTTCGGGGATACCGACAGGCGAAGCAAGGATGAGCTTCTTGAGGTGGCCGGGGTACTTCAGCGCGTACGCCACGGAGAGATACCCTCCTAGGGAGTGGCCGATGAGAGTGAACTTGTCGATGTTACGCTTCTTCCGCCACTCCTCGAGCGCATCGATGAACCAGGCCTCAGCCTCGGCCGTCTTTCCTTCTTGGTCCTTGGCGGTGACCTTGAAGGGCGGTCTCGTGGAGTTGCCCATGCCGAGCATGTCGAGGGCGTAGAGCTTCCAGCCCTTTGGCCGTGAGAGCGGCTCAAAGTTCTTGTAGAAGAAACCAAGACCAGCACCGTAGCCGTGTAAGATGACAAGGTTGTTGTCGACTTCCTCACCGACACGCTCGATGGAGTATTCGTTCAAAGCCCGGTGCTTCCCGGAAAGTTCGACCATTTGCGACTTCCATACTCGCGGGCCGAACGGGTCGGGCTTGTCGGAGTCGAGGGAGGCGTTCTCGCGGGCTTCTTTCAGGTAAGGGATGTGGCTGAGGACATTTCGCTCGGCCATTTGAGGGGTTACGCTGGTCCACTGCAGACGCTCTCGTTAGCGGACTGAGGGAAGACGACACCAAAAAAGGCATTACTAGTCATCTTACCCATTGGTAAACGGCATCTTTGTATCCCAGGGGGAAATACGTGCCCGGCGGACGAGACGTCGCCGTGGGCGCGGCGGGAGGGGCGGCGGCGGCCATGGTCTGGTGGGACCGGCGGGGGACGGATTCTTCAGAAGAGGCGCGTATGCTGGGAGCGGGAGACTTGACGGTCGCGGATGTAGACGAGGTGATTAATGAGGAAGCAAGCTTGAGTCGCGACCCATTGACTAAAGTATATGCAGTTTGTTGCTGTATCATGCCGGTTGATGGTAGGTGGCGACGGGCAACCGTCTATATATGGGCGTCACAAAGAGAGTAGCGTCGGTGTCAGTGTGGCCGCAGGCGGCAACGGATGTTCGTCTGCGGAGAGCGGATTTTCTGAAACTTGCGACAACTCATCAGTCAGCAAGAGCTGACCATCGGTACGGGACGGGGTGAGCGGACTAGATCGAATCGGATCGGGTTCGTAAGCCTTCCGATATGATGGAGAAGGAAAAAAAAAAAAAA